>JARHVA010002839.1:277500-430000 GCA_037957365.1 Torreya grandis | reverse complement strand
AGTCTTGTAATTATTTTTAGTGTCTTAAAATTAAAAAATCCCTCTTTTTTTGTCTTGGCCTTGCACAAGTTTGTCAATAACTAGTGTAGGGTTACAAAATTGAAACTTGCATAACTTTTGATTCAACCAACCAAAATCCTTGAAACTTTGGAATTTATTGTGTTTTAATGTGATATATAGGATTAATGTGGTTATAAATTAGTATAGTGATGTATAATGTAATCATCAAGACTATGGGATTGAACTAGGCATACAAGACCTAATTCCCAAGAAGGGTGTAAAAGAAGAACTTCCATTTATGGGTGAGAACTAAAACTCTTTTTGAAGCTAAAAGGGGATAGAGGGTATCTAAAAGTTCCTTTATTATGACTAAAAACTTGGTATATTATTCAAAAAATTAGATTTGTGTGAAAATAGGGATATAGAGAGTTAGGCTTCAAGAATAAAAGAGTTGATTTGATGAGAGTTTTGACTTGGGGGTTTTGGATGTGTGAGAGAGTTCAAATAAGTAGGAGGATGGCCATATATACCCCAGTGAGAAGACAATAACCTTATAGCCTATGAACTTGTTGACCAAATTTAATCCCAAGCCAAATTTTTCACCCCCCTATAAATTCAAACTTGTCATATGATCATGACATACCCTATATGGTCCCTAGAGTCTTCATTTAACCTTGTTAACATGGTTCAAGGTTAGTGTGAAGAAGTTAAGGTAATTTCATGTTGTGCTCATATAGTGGTCTATGGGTGTCATGGAGAGATAAGTCATAGTCAATTTTTATAATAGGTTATTATAAGTTTATTAAATTTTTTTCATGTGCTAAAAAATATTCTAACAACATTTAATTAACTTTTGAAGTGTTTAAGGTTCACTTGTAGTCTTGGAGGTGTTAAAAATGAGTGAAAATGGTCATTTTGGCTAATATTTTTATTTTTAAAGTTTACCTAAATTAAAAATACATACCACATACATTTGAAATTATTTGGATAAATTAATCGAATACCAAACCTATCAACTTTTTAGAACAAAATCAATTTCTTGAAATTCAACACCATATTGAGGAGTTAGATAAGTTGTATGGACTTATTGAAGTCACTTTCAAGTGAAAATGGATTAAAAACATCCCTTGAGATTTTATACATCATTATAAATCTTTGGAAGAGGTTCAAAGCTCCAAAATTATAGATATGTCTTTCTCTCTCCCATTGTCTCCTTCACAAGCTAGTGAAGACCAATTTCAATCAAATGATATAAGTCGTAAATGTAGAGTTGGGGGCTGATATTTTTTATAAATTTTTTTAATCATATGGGATTCCAATTTTTTTAATCTTTCATTAGATTTGTGATCTTATATTTATGAACAATTGCTAAGAATCTAGACTACTTTTTGAAGGCTTAAAACCCCACAAGCTAATTTTTTAGTAGCTCTAGTGTAAAAAGATAATTAATGGCTGCATGAAAATATTTAGAGTGAGTTATAAGATGTGTGTGTGTGTGTGTGTGTGTGTGTGTGTGTGTGTGTGTGTGTGTGTGTGTGTGTGTGTGTGTGTGTGTGTGTGTGTGTGTGTGTGTGTGTGTGTGTGTGTGTGTGTGTCTATATATATATATATATATATATATATATATATATATATATATATATATAACTTCCACACATTTATTCATCATGGTGGCATGTGTTGATGTCCTTTTTTCATGAAAAGTGGTTCTTAGATATTGTTTGAAGTGACTAATAATATTTATATATTATAGAGGTTCTCTAGGTGGTCTAATTAATTTTAATGATTCTTAATGATATCCTACCATCATTATTAATTCATTAATGACCTTTTCTCAATTGGATATTGTATGCAATTCCCAAATGGTCACATTTCCATTTACCTTTCATGGACTATGTTTTCTATGTATATATAGAAGGTTGATTTGAGAGGTCTTAGTATGTGTTTCTAATGAATTTAGAGTTGTGAATTCATGTTTGACATGTTGATGTAATGTAAATAATGGACCTTGAGCCTAATAGCCATGTTGCACTTCTCAAAACATCTTCCATAGGCGTAGGTATGTCACCCCAAGGAGTTTTATGTTTTAAAAACTAATAAAGGTTTAAAATCATATAAAACTATAATCGATTAAAATTTTGAGTTCATGAGCATATTAAGGCCTCCAAGAAACTAAAGTCAAGTGGTGGGTACCAAGATTGCTCCTAAGAGATGAAACTACAATGTTCTGTGTGTAGGTAGTCAAAGTAATAGAGGTCTCACAATGTGTTTTGAGATGCCATATGAATTTGTAATGTAGTGAGAAATAACTCATTATAAGGACTGGTCACTATAAGTGGTCATGATCTATCTTGAAAATTTAAATTTTAAATCATATACAGTCACATATAGCCAATTATGAGGATTAAATTTGAATAGTGATGTTGTAAAGTTTCAAGATAGTGAGAAGGTTTTAAAACATCAATAAACATGAGGCAGAGCCACTAGAAATTTTTTGAGATAGTTTTAGAGGTATATAAGTCCATATACAAGGTTAAAATCAAATTTCATACACTTAGAATTCTAAAAGAAACCACTTAGAGCCTATTAATTGTAACAGTGTACTGAATAGAGAAGTCATGACTATTGGAGTCTTCAAGGAATTAGGAAGGTGTTAATACAAAAATAGGACAAATCAACCTAATGAAGAGGTCTGAGATAGTTATATAAACCTAAGATAGTCATACACAGTCAAACATAAGTATAGTCACCTATATCCTATGTTTGAGATGCATTAAATAATAAATTTTATGAAGTTTTAGAGTGTTAGAGCTTTGATAATTATCTAATGACATCAGCCACAATGGGACAAATTCATTGGGATACTCAAAGGATTTTTTTGAAGACCTAAAAGGACCTATACGTAGTCAAGTCCTCTAAATGTGCACCTATAACCAGTCAGTTAAGAAATTGGTCTTGAAATAGTAAATGACCATGACACACAGAGGTTTCAGGTGATTTGAATGAGGTATTGAGTTAATTAATATCTTAATAATAGTTTTAAGAAGTTTTTCAATGTTAAACAAGGATCTTAAAATACCAAAAACTATAAACCATATCAAATGAGTGCACATAGGCAATGTAATCCCTTGTAGGTTTATGAAAGTAACTAAAGGTTGTTAGAACATATCTATCTACAAAGAGGGGGGGCTGAATCAATAGATTGACTTAGTCCTTTTTATAAAATTTAATGTAGATTAAAAATATATGTAGATATCATACACACACATATACAGAACACCATATATAAATGTGGAAAACCCAATATGGTAAAGACCACCAAAAGAATAGATGCTAGAATTTACTATTCTAATCTAGCCTCATAGTCAAAACCTTATTGGTTACAAAATTTAAGGGCACTAACCCTAAGGATAAACCAATCCCATTGTTTAGGAGTGCCTACTCTATGGAATCACCAAATCCCTAACTAAGCACCAACTCAACTTATCTAATGGCACCCACCAATCAAATATATATTCAAGATATGGAGCTACAAATATAGATTATAGTATTGATTCATAAATGAATCCAATTTTATTTCTCTATTACAAGTCTATTTTGTAAATATTCATACTCTACTCTTCATCTCTCTCTTATCTTCCACTCTATCCCTCTTCAGCTATGTCTCTATATTTTCTATTTGACATAATTCAGCAACACCAACAACTCTACCTCTCTATCTCTCAATTCAAATTTGTTTAGTATTAATAGATTCAACAATATTTACTGTATCCTGGGTGACATATATATAAGCATTTGATCTAGGTTTCACATCTTCTCTATGTTCACACTTGTTTACTAAAACATCATGCCAATTTTGGATGTGATTCATATTTATTTAACAACAAGATTCCAACATCTTGAATTTATACTACCATGATTCCTTAACTTATTACTATATTTAACATATATTGGGCTCTATTTTTCATACACATGCCATATTATACAATTTAGATCGATCACAATGATTTATGTCATTGTTTGTGTTATATAATTCTTCATTCATACATGGTCCTCTACTTGACCATTATGATGAATAGATCTTTAAATACTAACCATTGATCTTATGTTCCACACCATGATCTATTTATCCTCATTTAATTTTATCAACTTTAAATGCATTTATTAGATCAAGTTTTGACATGATCATGTGCTCTATTGGGTCCTTATGTGCTTCTAAGATTTAATGTCTCATCTTTAAAATACATCTATTGGAGATTTTCATCTGAGATCTTACATGTTGTTAGATCTTCAAATTTTCATAAACTTTACCTCTATTTAATGTTAAACCTTGAGCTCTTAATCTCATCTCACTACTTCTTGAGTATTTATAATAAATACACTCCATCAATCTCATCAAAGTATCTCAGTATTTAAATTTCCTCCATGTCATTAAACATTGAGCTCTTAATCTTATTGAGTCCACTCGCTCTATTAGATCTTCATTGCATGATCACATACTCACCATGATATCTTTTTATAAGCTTAAACTTTATCTCTAACAATATTCTATGAATGTGACACTTGGCATCCTCATATATTTATTTTTAGTTCCTATTATTGTAATACTTAGCATTCCCACATTAATACTTGAATTATTTAAATTAAACCAATTCATAGATTTACTTTGCAAGCTCCATGATTTTGACACTCATCACTATCACATTTACTCATAGTTCATTTGACAAATTGACTTTGCTCCACTTCATTGGATCTTAAATGTATGATTAATAACTAACCATTGATCAAGATGGGACAAATCTTAAGTCAAGTACTTATGAAATATAAAGTCTTAGAACATTTCTTAAGCCATTAATTACTAGGTCAAAGGGTCAAGTTACACAATGATGAGGAATACTTAATTTATAACTTAAGTAACTAGTTCTCATCTACAACCAATCAACATAAAAATAGAACATGCTTATGAATGTCATGGCTTAAACACTTAGGGTTTTATAGAGAAACCTTTTAATGGTAGAGAGTAAAGATAAATCAATGTTGAGCTCATTTATTATCAATTAAACCCATGGACCATATATTTAAGATGCTCTTGAAAAACCCATAACAGATCTTCTATTAATTTGTCTTCAAATGGTTTAGAAATGGTCAATGTAAAAGCATGACAACTTTGCATTGTGCAACTTTAAAACATGCTCTTCTCTCCATCAATCCTGAATGATCCTCTAACATGAATTACATCATAATTCCCCTTCTAGTATCAATGAAAATCATATGGATAACAATATCCCCCTTTGACATTGATGGCAAACTAAATGATCTAATCTTGTAATACTCTGCTCCTTCTCTAACATTGCTTGTAATGGATTCTAATTAATATGAGTTGAATCTATTCATTCCAAACTTTCTCACCCTTAGGTAATGGAACATTTTACTAAACTCAACTTGGACACATGCTCTGCTCTTTCAAACTTTTATAGAGAGTATTTGTACTTTTTCTCCCCCTTTGACATCAATGGAAAAGGGGCTCCAACTTTCTCATAGTTTATCCAAATTTCTCTCCCTATTTATCATATAAAGGAGGTTGTCCAAGATTACATAATCATCAACTCATTATAAATTTACAAAAATATGCATACCTAAGTTATCATTTCTCTCTTCTTATAGGTATTAACAAGACTTATGTGATACTCCCCTTGGACTAATGCCCTATCACTAGGATGTAGTGATGTGATGAAGAAGCCACCACTCCCAACTTCTATCTCAGATTCTCAATCTTTTCCTTGGGAAGAGGTTTGGTGAATATGTCTATAGCCTAATCATAAGTTGGCACATACTCCATTATTACCTCTTGATTTTCAACCTTTTCTCTTAAGAAGTGATACTTGATTGATATGTGCTTGATTCTAAAATGCATCACTAGATTCTTTGATATGTTAATATCACTTGAATTATTAAAAATAATATAGATAGGTTATGTGTACTCTATCTTGATGTCTTTGAGTTCCTACTTCATCCATATGACTTGAGTGTAACATTCCACTACTACCACACACTTTGCTTCTGTTGTAGAAAGAGTAGCTAATTCTTGTTTTTTGGTCAGCCATGAGACAAGTTTATTATTAAGGAAAAATACACCACCACTAGTGATTCTTATATCATACACACTTCCTTCCCAATCAACATATTTATATTTTGTAAAAGTGAAATATTCATTTTTAGGATACCATAGGCCATAGTCAATTGGTTTATTGATGTATCTAAAGATCCTTTTCACTACATTGACACGTGACTCTTTAGGAGGATCTTGAATTATTGTAACCATGAACATTGCTTTCATGATAGTGTTAGGTATAAAAATATACCTATCATTGATCTATACATATTCAAGTTTGCATAAAAGGTACTCATCCTCTTTGATCAACTTTCATCTAGTTATCATGGGAGTACCTATTGGCTTGCTATCTTCCATTCCAAACTTCTTCAACATTTCCTTAGCATACTTGGTTTTAGATATAAATATATCTTCATTAGTTTTTGATATCTATAGTTGAAAGAAGAAATAAATTTATCCAAGTATAAACATCTCAAACTCATTTTACATTTGAGTATCAAATTCTTCACATATTCTATTATTGCTTCCACAAAAAATGATATCATGTACATAAATAACAATAATCAACATATGCTCACCTTCTAATTTGAAGTGAAAATTATTTTCTTCACATCCTTTATTGAATCCTTTTTATTATAGGTACTAATCTAATCTTGAATATCATGCTTTAGGTGCCTATTTAAGACCACACAAAGATTTTTTCAGTCTGTACACATAATCTTCTTCCTCTGATAGCTGAAAACCTTCAGGGTGTTCTATTATACTTCTTCTTCTAGGTGCCCATTCAAAAATGAAGACTTAACATCCATTTGATATACTTTTAACTTATTATAAACAAATAATGCTAAAAACATTCTTATGGCTTTTAATCTAGCAATGGGAGTAATTGTTTCCTCTAAATATATGCCCTCAACTTGTGCATATCCTTTGCACACCAATTTTACCTTATTATTTATAATAGTTACATCATCATTACTTAATTTTTGAAGACCTATTTTGTACCTATTAAATTCTTGTTTGAATGTCTTGGAACTAATTCCCAATTTTTTCTCTTTTCAATTTGGTTTAGTTGTGCATCCATGGATTTTAGCTAATTCACATCTTTGCAAGCTTAAACATAGCTCTTAGGCTCAATTTTAGACATTATAGAAGAACTTACTATCTCCTTGTTCATTAAAACTCTTCTCCTTGTCTGAACTCCTTAATTTTTATTTCAAATGATCTACTCTATAGGATGATCCTTTTGAACAAATATTGTAGGTGGCTTTTCATTTATTTCCTCAACCTCTTTATTAGTTGCTTCTTCTTCACAATTTGATTCTTCATTATAGATTTCTATATTAGGTTTAACATGTTTTAACCCTTCTTCAACATTGACATTAATGCTCTCTAAAATCTTGTGTAGCCTTTTTTTTTTAACATATGTAAGATTTGATTTAGGTGGAAAACCAAGAAATATTCCTTCATCACATCTTTATTTAAAGTTTCCCAATTTGTCTTCTTTTCTCTTGATGTAGAATTTGCTACCAAATACTCTAAAATACTTAATGGATGTAGGTTTTCCTTACCATAGTTCATAGGTAGTTTTATCACTATTTACCCTTAGTTAAACTCTATCCAATATATATACTATTGTTTGGACTACTCTCTAGTATCCATTAGGTAACTTGGCCTCTTTTAGTATTATTCGAGCCATCTCCTTGAATGTCTTGTTCTTTCTCTCAATAACTCCCTTTTGCTATGGATTACTTGCTATAGAGTAATGCATTTTAATTCCATGCTTCACATAATACTCTATGAACTCATTTTAGGTGAATTCTCCACATCTATCTAATCTTAAACATTTGATTTTTTTCTAATCTCATTCTCTACAATGGTTCTCAAGATCTTGAATCTTTCAAATGGTTGAGATTTATCCTTTAAAAAGGTTACCCATGTAATTCTTGACTAATCATCTAAAAATAACATGAAGTATCTCTCTACTTTAAATCCTCTTGTCTTAGTAAGACCACAAAGATTAGTATGAACTAACTCTAAATACATTGTAGTTGTTTACTCCTTTGTTTGAAATTTGACCCTTATTTATTTACCTTTTTAACATTCCTTGCATGGAGTGTCTATATGTTTGGTTATTTGGGCTCACCTTTACCAAGTTGTCAAAATTGACATGGCCCATTCTTATATTCCATAACCAACTCTCATCAATCTTTCCTATCAGACAACTATTACCATTCACTTCACTAAGATTATAAATTTTGATTTCAATTATTTTCCCTTCTATAACTAATCTTCTAGATCTCCTTATCTTATAGCCTTCTACATTAAATGTTACCTTATATCCATTGTCACACATTTGGTTGACACTTATCAGATTATGTTTCAATCCTTCAACATAAAGGACATCATGTGTAGGTAGTTTTCCATCTATGTTCAAGGTTTCTTTACTTCAGATCTTTTCTATAGTGTTGTCTCCCAAGTTGAGAGATCCTTCCTTACATTTTATTAGTTTGATAAACTTGGTCTTGTCACCAGTCATATGTTTTGATCAACCAATATGTATTACCCACTAATTTTACTCCTTGGAATAGTGTAGTTTTAGAAATCATAGATTGATCTTTCATTTTCCACAGATTTTTGTGTTTCTTATGTGGCTTGTTTTTTCCTTTTTTAGAGACTTGTGAACCTTTGCTCACACTAGGAGGCATGCTTCATTTTATAATTTTGGTCTTATAATGTTTGTTCTACATTGTTTAGCTATGTGACTAAAAGTATTGAAATTATAGAATATTACATTTGTATCCAACAAGCATACAAATGAATTTATGCTTAAAAAATTTGTTCTCATTTTAGGTACAAATCTACAATCACTAGCCTTATTACCAAACTAATTACAAGTAAATAATAACCTTACAAAGATGAGGAATATCTAGTCATAGCATTTTTTTGTGCAAGATGAGGAGCTCTTATAAACATTGGATTCTTCAAGTCTCTCACTCTTGTGTAACCATCTGCATCAGCTACCTTTGTATTCTTTTTTTTTGTCAAGCTTATTTTATCCTTTAGCTTTCTTTACATTAGCAGTGTTTGTGTCTATCTTTGTATTATTTCAAGCTTTCTCTTTCTTTACTGCTAAGTCTCCTTCTACTTTAAAATTTTCATATATGCTAATAGATGTATTTGTTATGGGACTTTTCCCTTTTTTAAACCAAGACCAGATCTCTCTTTTGAAGGATTTTGAGAGTTGATCAATTCATCAAAAATGTCTGATCCTCCTTTTAGATCTAGACCTTTGTCTATTTATTCTTTAGATCTATCAAGTTCTTTTCTCAAAGCCATGATTTATAGTTCTAAATTCATGCACTCACCATGTTTATAATATAGTTCAATTTTAACTACATATTTTATTATTTTAGCCTCTTCAACTTGTGTCTTCAGGCTAACCACCATCTGATCAAAATTTTCTAGACTTTTGGATAGTTTTTCAATTTATTTTTGTCCAAGATTCTTCTATTTTGAATTTTATTTTCTCATCTTGTTAATTTCATCTAGAGAAAAGATGATTTCACACTCTAGATCCACTTCTTGTTTTTCTACGTTTGAGTCTTCAGCTTCCTCTTAATCCACAAAATCTAATCCTAATGTCATGAATAGGACTTCTTTTTTTTAGAGATAAAGGCACAGCCATGGTCATCATATTAACTATCACAATCATCCAAAAAATCGCTATCTTCTTTTGTGTATAGGCCTTTCTTACTTTTGAATAATTTCTTCTTCATGGAATAGTGGGGTTTCATATTTTTACTATCCTCTTCTTGCTCATAGTTATCTTTTTTGTTATAATGACATTTAGCAGTAAAATGTCCTACTTTACCATAGTTAAATCCATTAAAGGCTAACTTACCTTTGTACTTTTTAGACCCTCTTCTTAATCTTCTAAAAAAGTTGTTTTCTTCCTCATCCATCTCCTTAGATTTGGATGTAGGCACTACTACATTTATTGATATGGATGCTTTGAATGCAATTCCTCTATTGAAGGTATCTCTTTCTCATATTATCATCTCATAGGATGTGAATGTTCCATCTGACTCACCAATAGTGAGTTTATCCATATCTCTTGCTTCCTTTATTGTAGAGATTTTGAAGTCATACCTTGATGGCAGAGATCTTAAGACCTTTTTGACAATGACTGGATCTTTTATCTCTTCTCAAAGGCCTCTGATTATATTGACTATTTCATCTACTTTGATGAGGTAGTCTATAGTTTTCTCTTCTTCATTCATTTTAAGGATTTCAAGCTTGCCTTTGAATGTTTGTAGCTTGACTTACTTTACCTTGTCATCACCTTCATAGATTATCTTTAATTTGTTCTAGATATCTTGTGCATTTTGGCAATGCATCACTTTGACAAATTTTTAATTAGACAATCCACATAGAATAACATTATTAGATTTGGAATTTCTCTCATATGATTTTTTGGCATCCTAATTAGTAGGAATTGGAGCAGGATATATATATCCATTTATAACAAACATCCATATATCATACCCTAATGAACATAAATATGCTTCCATTCTAATTCTCTAAAATACATAGTTTGATCCATAAAAGTTAGATGCTTTATTTGAGGAAGATCCTTCTTAACTATCCATTTGTGTTCACCATCCAAGATATACCTAAGATGATTAAGATTCTTCTAAGGAACCATGGCTCTTATACAAATTTTTGGAACATAAATATCTACTAAGAGGGGGGGCTAAATTAGTAGATTGACTAACTTAGTCCTTTTTATAAATTTTAATGTAGTATAAAAATATATGTAGAGATCACATGAACACACATAGACACAACACCATATGTATAACTTAAAAAACTAATATGGGAAAAACCATAGAGAGAATAGCTGTTAGAATCTACTATTCTAATCCATCCTCACAGTCAAAAACTCATTCATTATAACATTTAATGGCATTGACCCTAAGGAGACACCAATCCCTTGGTTTAAGATCACCTATTCTAAGGAAGCACCAACTCCCTAACTAATCACAAAATTAGTTTATCTGATGGCACCCAACAATTAGATATATATTTAAGATTTGGAGCTACAACTCCAAATTATAGTTTTGATTCATAAATGAATCCAATTCCAATTCTATGTTACAAGTCTAATTTTTAACTACTCAAAATTTTCTCTTCATATCTCTCTTGTCTTTCACTCTACCCCTCTTCAATTATGTGTCTATATTTTCTATTTGACACAATTCAACAACACCAGAAATGCTACCTCTCTCTTTAACAATTTAACTATGTTCAATAATAAAAACTTCAACAACATTTATTGTATCCTCAATGACATATATATAAGAATTTGATCTAGGTTTCAAATCTTCTCTAAGTTTTCACTTGTTTGATAACACATCATGCCAATTCTAGGCTCAATTCATATTTCTTGAGTAATAAATTTCCCATATCTTGAATTCATGCTCCACCACCATGATTTTTTATCTTATTACTTTAATTAGCATATATTGGTCTCTAGTTTTCCTATAGATGTCATATTACACAATTTATATTGATCTGTCATTGTCTATGTCCTATAATGCATCTTTCCTACATAGTCCTCTACTTGACCATTGTGATGAAAACATATTTAAATACTAACCATTGATTTTAAGTTTTATGCCATGATCTGAAAATCCTCATTCAATTTTCATAACTTTAAGATTTACTATTAGTTCCCACTATTATGTCACTTGGCATTATCATGTTAATCCTTGACTTTTTTACTTTAAATTACTCCATAGATTTACTATGTAAGCTCTATGATTGTGGCACTTGTCACTAGCATGTTTACTCATACGTGCCTTTGATTAATTACTAGGTCGAAGGGGCTGGTTGCACAACAATGAGGAAGACTTAAGTTATAAATTTAGTAGTCAGTTCTTATATATAAAAAATAAACATAAAAATAGAACATGCTTACAAATTACATGGATTAAACCATTGGGATTTTACTAAGAAACTTGGTAATGTTTGAGAGTAAAGGTAAATACATTCTGAGATCATTTCTTCTTAACTAAACTTGTGGACCATATATTTTAGGTGATCTCAAAAAATCCATAATAGATATCCTATTAATTACTCTTCAAGTGGTCTATAAATTGTCTCTATAAAATCATGAAAACTTTTCATTGTGTAACTTTAAAACATACTCTTCTCTCCATCAATCCTTCCTGATCCTTTGACATCAATGACATCCATAATGCCCCTTTGATATCAATGACAATCATATGGCCAACAAAGGTCCCTCCAAAACTTGATATTATGATGTGATTATGTTTTGAAAGATCTATAAGTTATTGAGAAATTGAATTAAAATAATTTCTAAACCAATAATTTGAGGATAAAAGGACTAAAATAGGGGTTATTCACCTACATACAACCCAACCACAATCTGCCTGACTAAGCTAGTAACTTTTCTTATCTTGAAAATGTTGAAGTTATGTCAAATCTAAGAGAAAGGTATACTATTGTAATATATTATAATGGTCATAAAATAATCTTAGGATCACTTTAAGGTATAATTAAAGAACATGAGACTCTACCTATACAACTAGGTCATATTAAACAAACATAGTCCTACATACTCTCTTAAGAAGCTTATTTTAAAAATTTTAGAAGATTGTATGATGAATAACAGAGAGAGCGTAAGGTAAGTGGCTATGATGGATATATTATTATATACTTCCATCATGGCTAGGTTACTCTTGAATGCATACATGGGCCCACCGAGTAGTCAAGCCTTAAAGAGATTATAGGTAACTAATTTGGAGATGGGATGGACTTGGATATTTGAGAAGATGATGAGTAACATGGTTAATCATTATATAAATAATTCAAACATTGATAGTGAGGTAAAATGGAAGAATACTGTCTATTAGGGTATCTTAGGCAAGTTGACATAATAACCGTAGGAAGGAAATAGTGAGATGAATTGAGATTTTGGTGATAAATTGTTGATATAAAACCATTGAGATAAGTGAGGATCAATTTAATATACCCCATTTAGGTCATTTAATCTCAAAACCAAGTCATGAAAATTCTCAATAACCTAAAATATTCTTAGACCTTTCAGAATGCTTGCTTTCAACCTGAGAGTTTAGTTTCTCTTACTTGGTATAAAACACACATGATGTATGGGAGCTTGATATCCTATGGGAAGTTAAATACCATAGTTTTATTCAAGTTTGTGTAATTATTTTAGGTTTAATTACTTGATATTTATGAACCATTATTAAGAACTCAAGGCACTTTCAAGCTTCCTAGGAGAGCCATAAGGACATGATCAAAGTGAAATGAAATTTCATGCCTCCAAATGAATTATAAAAACTTAAAACCCAACTATAACATGTTCAATACTCCAATAAGAATAATCCCATACAATTGGTCATTACACTAATGTATGTAATTGTATGTGTTAGGCCTAAAAGACTAATTTTTTATATTTTGTATCTTTGTACAATGAGTCAAAACTTTAAATTTAACATGAAAATGGGGAGGATGATTTATAAGGGAATCACAAAATTTATTTGGGTTTGGAACATGTGGGGATCTTTTAGAATAATTTTTCACTCTCTTGATAGGGAGGCTTAATTGAAGCCTAGTTAGTAGATAGAAAAGGCAAAAAAGGCTATCTCCACTCACCCTTAGAGCATGAAATTAAATATGGATATTTAAGGACATTTTGAGTACTATAATATTCCCTTATATTCTCAACCTCCTCTATGCTTTTGTCTACACAAGGAGGTTTACATCATTTTAGGGCTACAAGTAAAAAGGCCTAGTTGAGGCTTTTGGGGGAGAATGACTCATTGGGGCTAGTTTGAGGCCTTAAAATGGATTGTTTCAAATATAATATATGTTTCATAGGCAAACCATGAAGTTTATATGAACTAAAAAATACAAAACCAAGTTTTGGCACATGTGTGTAAAATAGGCTTAAGAAGATGAAGAATCCTCTAAACACCTTGTAAAAGAAGGAGGTGATGTGTCAAAGAGAACCTATTAGGGTTAGATAAGAGGTGTCAAGATTAGATAAAGAGGTAGGTGAAACTAATATGACTATAAATAAGGACACTTGCCTTTCAACATGTCAAGAAGAGTTGAAGTTTCAAGAAGCTAATCAAGGTTTCAAACAAGTTTTTTAACTCCCATGCCACTTGGAGAGTTAGAACATCTTCAGAGGAGTTACACATGTCATCTAAGACTTGTTCAGGTAGTTCCTTAAATCCTCTCTTATTTTTAACTCATATAACACTTATCCACCTTCTCTCTCTTAAGCCCATCTTCTCTTTTCTTTCACTTTATCTATATATTGAGCCAATTGTTGTTAATTTTGTACTCTCCACTTGATTATGATGAATCCCTACTTATTAGAAACCTTTGAGAAATAAAAATGATATGGCTTACCTTCTACATGAGTTTTTTCAATGTGTTTTTCAACTATTCAATCTTTCTAAGTGATATATTTTACTCTTTAGCATGTTTCCCTTGTTTACATTCATCTTCATATTTAGAATTATTTTATAGGTCTCTTGAAGTTATATAATGAATTTTTCATATGTTTAGTCAGTTGTCTCTCCAATAGTGTCATGTTATGACCTTGTGTTTAGTCTTCCTAGCTTAAGTTTACTTCATAAAACTCCATGAGAAATATAATTCAAGGGGATTATTTTTATTAGTGTATCTATAGGTTAGGCTTATGTATCTATAATTGTAATTAGTTAGCATTAGTTAGGTTAGAATTAGTGCATCACCTCAGTAGAATAGGTTTTATTTATGTTTTCTCTCTCCATTTTCATCCAAATGAGCTAGTAGTTTAGGTGATGAGATTCAATAGATAAACCACCAAGGGAGTTAACCCTTCAATATAGATTTTTACTGATGTTATATATAATCCATATGCCTAGGGGTAATCCCATGTTCCACTCAATTTGGATTAGGATTGAACTACCTCTCTAAGGGTTCAAAATTGAGTGACAAAAGTTCTAGCATTCTCGATGGGAGTAACATCCAAGAGAGTGGAATGATTATTGGTGTGTTGTTATACCTATTAACTTTTGAAATCATTCAATAAACACAAATTGTGACTCTAAATGAAATCAACTAGTTATAATAGCTCAAGTACTTATTGTGAAAGTTTTTGATGATATCTTGTGTATCATTTGACTAATAAATTTAGCATGGATAGGTATATTTAAATTTTATACTATACACCTCCATATCAACCTTGTCATGACCCTAATTATGTGTCTCAACAACCCTATCAAGATTGTTATCAGTCTTATGAGTCATGGTAGTCTTATGGTTATCCTACTTCACCTTCATATGAATATGATGTTGTTGAGCATCCCTATAAATAAGCCTATCAAGAAGAGTAACAAGAAGTTTCCTCATCCCTATGATCTATATCAACCTCACCATGATTCCTTTTAGCCTTGTCATGAGGAATAAAATGATGCCATTGATTAGGAAACAAGATTTAATGCCGTATAATCTTAAATTTAATAACTAAATCAATAATTTAGAGCTCACTAAAAAATATACTATCTCCCTTTTCCTCCTAATTCATTTTCACCTCAAGGCAAATAATTGTTGGCATTGATTTCAAATGTGATAAAATCACAAAAAGTGATGAGAAAATGGGATAAAGAAGGTGGTGTGATCACTATTCATCTCATAGAGAAGTTGAGGAAGTTGGTTCAATTATTTATGAGTAAGTAGAAGTTAGTTGAAGAATCATACCACCATGTCATCAATGATGATTTGTATGAAATGATATTTTATATACAATGAAAGATAGATAGGTTATAAAGATGATAAAATTAAGAGGTTGAAGAATAAATTGAATCTAATTAAGAGCTTCCAAAAGGCTATGAAGAAATTGAATCCCTTGTTGAGGATGTAACTCCCATTTTCTAACCCAACTTGTCATCTCCCCAAGAGTAGTTTCAAGAAAAATCCATTCCCTAGACCATTAATGAGCCCTACATCACACCTCATACTCCTGAACCAACCCATTAACTTGTCCATCACCCTCCCACCTCATCCCTTCTTGAAGGAGAGCCCATACTATGGGAGATAAGTAAAGAGGATCAAGCTAAATTTGTAGTTGAGAAAGAAGATAAATCAGGTGTCTATGATGAAGAGTTCACTATAGGTACTCCCCTGGGTGAAGAAAATACTATGTAAATCTCCTTAAATAAAGAAAGATAAGATCTTGATTATGTTTGATTTGCTCATGAAGAGGTTGATCAAGATATGGAAGATAAGGTGTTTGAAAAGAACATCACATCAGCTGAGTTGGTTGAGACTCATGAGAAAAATTAAGAGGTTAGTTTTGAAAAAGTAATAGAAGACAAAGATGCTAATGACTTTGTAGATCAACAAGACTTATGGTAGAGATCAATTAAATTTTTGAAGAATTTAAATGTCTTAAAAATCCAACACATCCTACTAGACAAGTTGAATACACTCTTGAAGATGATTTTCCTCTTGAGGGTGTGTTTTAAAAATAAGATGCTATGCCACCTAAACTAGTGCAAGTTGTAGCCAGACTTGAAGTTGAAGACTATTCAAGCAAGCAAGCTGAGATTGATCAAGTGTATAATGACCAAGAAGATAAATTTGAATAATTCATGATCCTTAAAGAGAAAGAAATCAAGGATTATTGGTAGCAACATATTGAATATTTCTATGATCTTGAAGGCCTTTGCAAGGTTAAAGGTCTTGTGCACAAGGAGATTGAAAAATATGTCTTCATTGAGTATAATGATGAGGATTGGGTTGAGTATCCAAATCTCCTTGAATATCTTGTAGCTAGTAAGAAGTTTGATCTCATTTAAGATGCTATGAAGGACCAAAAATCTTGCTTAGATGAAGCACCCTTGAAAAAATTTAAAAACATGAAGAGAGATCATGACATGATATTTGAGTCACAATAAGATTTCACCTTCATAGGTGACATGTTTATAGTTTTCATTATTTCAATGGAGATCGTGCCAAGAGGAGTGACAAACATGAAGGAGTTGAAGACAATAAAACCAAAGCTTAAAAGGTAACTTGATTCATTCCATACTTCATCTCATAGAACAAAATATTTTTCAAGATTCCCCTTTGATTCAGGAAGAAAATTTATTTTTTGGGTTAGTTTCTATATAGTCTAGTTTATTTATGTTTTTATTTTCCCCAGTGCTTGATAGCACATGTGTGTGTCTTAATATGTTTTATGTCTTATTGTCTTTGTTTTGTATGTTGTGAAGGTAAAATCAGTTTGTTGTGTCATGTTCAGAGTTTGTTTAGGTCTGAAACTTAGTGTAAGAGACTTTGTTGCCCAATGGACATGTAAGGCTATTAGACCTATTAGCATTGCAGGCATGCTACGACTATGACTCACCAAGAATATTGACCAAATTAGACCCTAAGTCAAAATTTTCACTTATATATAAATTCAAACTTTTCATATGGTCATGTCATACCCTAAATTGTCTATAGAGTCTTCATTTAACCTTATTAGCATGGTTTAATGTTAGTTTGGATAAGTTAAGGTAATTTCATGTTGTGGTCATATAGTGGTATAAGGGTGTCA
Source organism: Torreya grandis (assembly GCA_037957365.1). Lineage (NCBI taxonomy): Eukaryota > Viridiplantae > Streptophyta > Pinopsida > Cupressales > Taxaceae > Torreya > Torreya grandis. Next base: position 412,244 of record JARHVA010002839.1, on the reverse strand, counting down.
TGGAGAGATAAGGAATGGTCAAGTTGTTTCATATGTTATTAGGGGTTTATTAAATTCATTTAATGTGTTGAACATATTTTAACAAAATTTCATTAAGTTTTGAAGTGTTTAATGTTTACTTATAGTCTTGGAGGTGTTAAAATGATTGAAAAAGGTCATTTTGGCTAATATTTTTGTTTTCAAAAGTTAACTAAATGAAAAATATGTAACACTCACATTAAAAGGTACTTTTATAATTTAATAAACTACTGCACATGTCATCATGTTAGAACAAAGTCAAATTCTTGAAATTCAATACCATATTGAAGAGTTAGAGAAGTTGTACAAACTTATTAATGTCACTTCCAAGTGAAAATAGCTTGAGAAAACCCCTTTAGATTATATATGTTAATAAAATATTTGTAATAAGATTAAATATCCACAATTTCAGAATTATATTTCTCTTTCCCATTATCTCCTTCATAAACTAGTGAAGGCCAATTTCAATAAGATGGTACAAGTCATACAGGTAGATTTGGGGGAAGATATTTTTTACAAAGTTTGGGAACCCTATGGGATTATAATTTATGGAATTGGTTTTCATATTGGTTCTATTATCTCTATGAACAATAAAAAAGAAGATAGATTACTTTTTGAAGGCTTAAAACCCCACAGGCTAATTTTGACTACCTCCAATGAAAAATATGATTTCATGGTTTCATGAAAACATTTGGAGTGAGTTATAATATGTTTTTAGATGACACACACACATTAATTGATCATGGTGGAATGTATGGATGTCATTTTGGCTTGAAAAGTGGTTCGTATGTATTTTTTGAAGTGACTGATAAATTTTCTATATTGCAGATGTTGTATAGGTGGTCTAATACATTTCAATGATTCTTAATTATCTCTTTATTAATTATAAATCAATTTATTATATTTCATCAATTGGATATTCCATACAAGTCCCAAATAATCACATTTTTGTCTACCTTTTATGGATTATGTTTTTTATGTTGGCATAATAGGTTGATTAGAGAGGTATTAGTATGTATTTTTAATGAATTTAGAGTTTTAAATTCATTTTTTATTTTTTTAATAAATATAAATAATTTTCTTTGAGCCTAATATCAACGTTGCACTTCTCAAGACTCCAAACACACAAGATTGTAGAACATTTGCTACATGCTTGTAGGTCTATCACCCTAAGGAGTTTCATGTTGTCAATATTAATAAAGGTTGAAAATAATGATATCACTATAATGGATTCAAATTTTGAGGTCATGATAATATGAAGGTCTCCAAGCAGCTAAAGCCAAGTGGTGGCTATCAAGATTGCTCCTAAGAGATGAACCTATAGGGTTCTATGTGTATGTAGTCAAAAAAATAAAGGTTTGATAATGTGTTTAAAGATGATATATAAACTTGGAATTTAGTGATAAATACATCCTTCTATGGATTAGTTAATGTAAGTGATCATGATATATCTTGAAAAGGTCAATTCTAAACCATATAGTCACATACAACCACCTATGAGGATTGGATTTGAATAGTGATGTTATAAATTTTCAAGAAAGTGAGAAGGTTTTAAAATATCAATAAACATGAGGCAGATCCATTGTAAAATTTTGGAGATAGTTTTGGAGGTCTAGTAAGCCACATACAAGGTCAAACTTAGAATTCTCAAAGTAACCACCTGTAACCTATAAGTTGTAAGGTTGTCTTTAATAGAGATGTCATGAGTCTTGGATCCTTCAATTCATTAGTAAGGTATTAATAAAAAAATGATATAGCAAGCCAATGAAGAGGTGTGAGATAGGTCTGGAAACTTAGGATAGTCATATCCATTCAAACTCAAATATACGCACCTATAGCCTATGTTGAAGGTACCTTAAATATTAAATTTGATAAAGGTTTAGAATTTAAAAGAATTGATAATTATATAATGACGTTATTATTAATGGGATAGAGTCATTGGGATACTTAGAGGATTTTTTTTAAGACCTAAAAGGCCCTATACATAGTTAACTCCTCTAAATATGCACCTATAACCAGCCAATTAAGATTGGTCTTGAAATAGTGAATGACCATAAAGCACATAGGTTTCATGTGATTTTAATGAGTTATTTAGTAAATAAATAGGTTTATAAGATATTTAATAAGGTTTTAAATGTTAAAAAAAGATCTTGGAAAACAAAAAATTGTAGACCATCTCAAATGAGTGCTCATAGGTAATGCAGTCACCTATAGGTTTATGAAAATAACTAAAGGCCCATAAAAAACATGTGATTTTGATGTGTGTATGTTTATTATGTTTCTAAATATATTAAATTTATCAAAAAATTTAAATAAAATAAGTTTTAATCTAATAATTTGAGGATAAAAGGACAAAAATAGGGGTCATGCACTTACATAAAGTCCAAACATAGTCTGCCTGACTAAGCTAGTAAAGTTGCTTGTTTATAAAGTTTCAAAGTTCTATCAAATCTAAGAGAAAGTTATTTTATTTTAATATATTATAATTTTCATCACATAAATATTAGTATCACCTTAACTTATCATTCAAACACATGATACTCTACCTATATATCTAGGTCATATTGAATAAACATAATCTTGCATACGTTCTTAAGTAGCTTGTTATGAAGAATTTAGAGGAATATTTGATGCATAAGAGAGAGATTAAGATAATTTAATATGATGGAGATATTATTATATTTTTCCATCATCCCTTAGACACAATCAATAGAGAATGAAAACATAGGTATACCCTATGCAATCCTAGCACTCTTGAATGAATACATAAGCCCATTAGGTAATCAAGCCTTAAAAAGATGATAGAGAAGTCAATTAGAGTTGGGATAAATATGGAAAATTAATAATATTATGAGTATAATTTTTAATAACTCCATGAAGAACTCAAACCCTAAAAATGAGGGAAAATTGAAGAATACAGTCCATTAGGGTATGTTACACATGTTGACATAAGAACCCTAGGCATGAGATAGTGAGATGGATAGAAATTTTAGTGATGGATTGTGGCTAGAAAATAATTATAACAAGTTAGTACTGATATAATATAACCCATTGAGATCATTTAATCTCAAAAATAACTTAGGAAAGTTATCCATAACCCAAATTATTCTCAGACGTCACATAATGCTTAATTTCAACTTTAGAGGTTGATTTCTCTTACTTGGTACAAAAAAAACATGATTCATGGAAACCTCATATCCTTGGGGAATTTAAATACCATAATTCAATTCAATTTTATGTATTTTTTTAACGTTTTATGCCCTGAGCTTTATGAACCATCCTTAAGAGCTCAAGGCACTTTCAAGCTGCTTAAGAGAGCCATAAGGAATTAATAAGAGAAAAATGAGATTTCAAGCCTATGGATGAATAAAAAAAAATTATAACACAATCAAAGTGTTAAATACTTCCCTAAGCATCATCCCATACCATTATTTAGTATATTACTACAAGAAACTATATTGATAATGGCTAAAAATACTATTTTTGATATTTTGCATGTTCGTATAATGAGTCAGAATTTCAAATTTGGCATGGAAGATGGGGAGGATGTTGTCTAAGATAATCAAACATTTTTTTTGGGATTGAAATATATGGGGATCCTATAAAATAATTTTTCTCTCTCGTGGTAAGGAGACCTAATTGAGGCTTAGTTAATAGAGAGAAAGGGCAAAAAAGGGTATCTCCACTTATTCTCTAAGCATGAAATTAAACTTGGATCTATAAGGACATTATGGGTATTGTAATATTCCCTTATATTCTCAAAATACTCTTTATTTTTATATACACAAGGAGGTTTGCATAATTTTAGGGATATAAATAAGAAGGCTTAAAATAGGCTTTTAGTGGAGAATGACTTGTTGGGGATATTTTGAGGCTTAAAATGGATTGTTTCAAGTCCAATATGATTTTATAAAGACATCTATGAAGTTTGGATGATCTTAAGAAGACAAATCCATATTTTTACACTTTTGTGAAAAATAGGCCTAGGGAGATGAAGAGTCCTCTAAACACCTTACAAGGGAAGGAGGTGATGTGTCAAAGAGAACCTATTGGGGTCATATAAGAGGTGTCAATATTAGATTAAAGAGGTAGGTGAGATTAATATGACTATTAATAAAGCCACTTACATTTCAACATGTTAAGAAAAGGAGAAGTTTTAAGAAGTTATTCAAGGTTTCAAACAAGATTTTTAACTCCCATTCCACATGGAGAGTTAGAGCATATTCAAAGGAGTTAAAAATGTTATCTAAGACTTGTTGAGTTAGTTCCTTAAATCCTTTACTTTTTTTTTACTCACATGACACATGTCTACCTTCTCTCTCTTATACCCTTCTTCTCTTCTCTTTTACATTCTTTATATATTGATCCACTTCTAGCTAAGTTTGTATCCTCTACATGGGTATTGAAAAGCCCTACTCATTTACAACATTTGAGAAATAGAAATGTTCTAGTTTACATTCTCCATGAGTTATTTCAATGTTTTTGTGAACTAGTTAATCTTTATAAGTGATTGACTCTCTTCTTTAGCATATTATCCTTGTTTGCATTCATATTTAGCTTTAAAAATCTTTTTCAAGTCTCTTGAAGTGGTTTCAAAAAAGTTCATTAGTTTTGTGAGTTGTATCTCTACTAGTGTCATGTTATGACCATGTGTTTATTCCTCTTAGCTCAATTTTATGTCACAACCCTTCATGAGAAATACTAATGTAAGGGGTATATTTGTATTAGTGTATGTGTAGGTTAGGCTTGTGTTTGAAGTGTAATTTAAATTGGTTAGTAGTGATTAGGTTACAATTGGTGCATCACCTCACGAGGAAATGTTTACTTTATGTTTTATCTCTCCCTTTTCATCCAAATGAGGTAGTAGTTTAGGTGATGAACTTCAATAGACAAACAAAGGGATCTTTCCCTTTAATCTATAAGTTTACCCCTACTATAGACAATCCATAACACTAAGGGTAATCCCATGTTCTAATAAATTTGGAGTAGTCTTGAAAAATCTCTCCAAAGGTGGAAAATTGAGTGACAACAAAACTTATATAAGAGAATGAGCAAGTTTGAGTAAGAATGGAGAGTTAAATAGTTGAAATTGTCTATGAGATAATGATTCTTATACTAAAATGAGAGAGTGTAGAGAGATGAGGAGTGATATGTCTCTAAGATAGAGATAAGAGAACTATGTTTCAAAGAAGCTTAGGTGCCTAGTGAAAATAAGAGTGATCAAGGGAGTCACGACAAGAAAAGTACATATATGACAAAGAATCTTAAATACCAAAGAAAGAAATAAAGTAAAGAAATCATATCCTAGGAGATGTATGAGGACATTGTATGCATCAACTCTTCATCAGGTGGTATCAAATCTAGGTGAGATATTAAGAATTTTATGAATTTTAAGTATTAAATGTTACTATTTTAGGCTACATAAAGTTAAGCTGGAGATGAGGAGAATTTTGAAGGTAAGTATAGAGACCATGCGATAAATTTTTAGAGTCATTAGAGGAAGAGGAAGAGAGATAATTAAATATTATATGGTATAATATCATCCTTAGGAAGAGATAAAAATACTCTAAGAAGAGGAGTAGTTCCAAGGTGAAAAATACTTAGACAAGAGTGTTAATCGATAGTTAGAGAGATAACCTAGGTCGATACACCAAAGTAAGGTGAAAAAGACTTTCTTAAGATAGTATGAATATAGATAAGGAAAAACTTAGGAAGGTGTTGGATAAGTTAGATTGCTACATTGAGAGAAAAAGGAAGGAAGACCCAAAGAGAAAAGGGTTGGTTTATGAATAGGAGATGAGTGAGATAGATCAAAGTATAGAGAGGATAAGGCTCTTATTAGAGCTCATGAAAGAAGAGGAAATCGAATGGTATGGTAGGGTAATGAATAATAACAAATTCAAGTCTCATGAATGTAAATTGATATGTATTAAGCATGATGGTGTAGGTATGGATATGAGAGAGAGATATGAAATCCATGATAAAATGGAAAAAAGAAGTAATGAGGAAAAATAAATCATGATATAGACAAGGAAAGAGGAGGACAACCATGTTCCTCACAAAAGAGATGATTGGGTGAAGAATGCATATTTATAGGAGGACAAGATTAGTCCAAAGGTGATTCAAGGAAATATGAATATCACACTAACATGGAGAGACCAATGAGAGATCAACCTTATCCCTAAAATTATTCCAAGTAATATGCCAATGGAAGGAGAGCTATAAGCAAGTGAGCAAGAGAATAGACAAATGAAAGAAGAACAAAGTAAGAAATAAATATATTAAATTTATAATGGTGTAGCTAAGTTGGTTATAAATATGCATGATGATAGTAATATAAGAGGTCTCTAATAAATTTTATATTCTAATGAACTTGAATTGGTCAAGGAGATATCATTTCATGATGAACAAGAAGTCTATGAAAAAACTCACCAAGAGACAGTGGAGCATCATGAAGAGACATCTAAAGAGGATATATATCAGAGTATGACAAGGGAAAAGGAAGAATAGATGCATAATAATCCATTAGATCATGAGGATGAAGGCTAAAGAATATTTAAGAAGATATACTAATAAGGAGCACATGAGCCAATCATGACAAATGTAGAAGGAAGCTATGGAGTAGAAGCTAGATTGAAGATTTAAAACTAACCATTTGAGGTAGATCATGAGGAAGAGAGATCTAAGATGGATGAGATATAAGATTAAGTGGACAAAGAATTGAAATATATCATTTACTTCATGGAGGTAAAGGATGAGTTGGAAAAGAGGCAAGACAAGGAAAGAAGACAAAGACACAATAACTAGCTAAGAATAAATTAAAAATATAAGAGTAGATATATACAGAGGATATTATAAAATCAGAAGATAAATAAATCAAACACAAGGAAGAATTTATAAAAGGTACATTTGAGAAAGATCTCAAATTTTATAACTTAGGGATCTATATGTAGAGCATCATAAGGTAGCATGAGAATTTAGTGTGTTTTAGAGTCATTGATAGTCATGTTTTGTTTTGTGTGAGTATGAGAGTTATTATAGGGTCCAATAGGATGTTTTTATGTATTTTAAGTATTTTTTTTGTGTTTTCTTGGCTGATATACAATTTCTTTCCAAAAGAGAACATTTCAAAATTTAAATTTTCTAACTAGGTATTAGAGTGGTATTTTAGATCTTGTAAGGAATGCGAAACTAGTTAAATGTTTCTAATAGGTCCTATTAGGTCCTAGGTGTTTTAAAAAGGTGTAATAAACGTGAAATACATGAACCAAGAAAGGTAATCCAAGAAAATTGATTTCTAACTGCCACCCTAATTGGGGTTGGCCAAACGAAGGAGTTAGTCTACATGTTTTAGTGTTATGTAAAGAGATGAAAGGCATTTAGGTGAGAAATGAGAGTATTATTAGGAATGTATGGTAGGATAAATTCATATAATAAATCAGGATAATCTTGAGTAATGAAAATAAATTTCAATATTTACAAGAACTCTACCTACCTTTGTAAAATTGTTGTCTTTGAATGTTGTAAGAATAATGTTATCAAGGGTAAAAGGATGTTTTAGAGAGAATTGGTAGAATTACATGAGGTTAATGATATTTAATTATTTATTTTTATTATTTTAATATAGTTTTTTATTTTTAATTATATATAGGTTCAAGTGTTGCAAGCTTTGAAGGTCCTATTTTACATAGTCATAAAGAAAGATGATAGAGTGTTTGATTTGAGGTTCATTCATGAGTTTTAAGGTGTTGGGAGTGTCATATAATCTCTATCTAATGATAATTATCCTTTTTATTTTAAAAATAATCCAATTTATAGTTTAATATTTAAATCAAAATTCTATATAAGCTCACACAATCCTCCTAGAAGTAATTATGGTCATGTATAATCAAGAATGACAACTAAGTGATATATTGTTGAATTTTGTTTAAGTGGTTATTAATTTTTTGGATAATGAACATTTATTATCACTAATAATTTTTTATGGTAATAAATTTATAGTATTATAAATCCATTTCAATTTTAAATACTTAAATGAAACTTTCACATAATCTTAGAAAACTAACCAAAATTCTTTAAACTTGATTGTTAGTAATTTATTGGGATTGTTAATGCATAAACAACTACTAGACAAGGTGATAAAAAGTGTTAAATACCACATATATGTATCCTAAGTATTTTAAGTTGTATATAATTAAAAATATCCCATTTTTTTGCTTTGAACCTTACACAAGCCTGTCAAGACCTAACTTAGGTTTACAAACTTATAACTTGCATAAATTTTGATTACACCAGCCAAAATCCTTGAAATTTTGGAATATATTGTGTTTTAATGTGATATATTAGAATAATTAGGTTATAATTTTTTATTTTTACATATAATATGGTCATCAATATTGTGGTATTGAACTAGGCCTAAATAGACCTAATTGCTAGGAAGGGTGTCAATGACAAAAGACTTTCATTAAGAGTTGAGACCTAAAACTTTGTGTAAAGTTTAAATGGGATAAATGGTATCTAAAAGTGTCTTTAATTTTAATTTGAGCTTGTTATATTTTCCAAACCTAATATATTTGTGTGAAAATAGGGCTACAAGGAGCTATGCTTCAATAAAGATAGAGTTGATTGCTTGAGAATTATAACTTGGGGGTTTAATATTGTAGTTAGATGTGTGAGAGATTTAAATAGGTAGGAGGATGGATATATATGCCCCATTTATAATGAAATAACATTGGAATCATGCTTTAGCATTTTAGGCCTATGAACCTATATAAGAGAATGAGAAAGTTTGAGAAAAAATGCAGAGTGAAGTGATAGAAATTATATTAGATAATGGTGTTTGCAATAGAAGGAGAGAGTATAGAGAGAGATCAAGAGTGATAGGTATTAAAGAGAGAGATAATAAATTATGTTTCAAAAATCATTATGTGCCTAGTGAAAATAAGAGTGATTAATGGTATCAATTTAATCAAAGTACCTGCATGACAAAGCAGAGTGATCAAAGGTGTCAAGACAAGCAAAGTACATGCATGACAAAGAAAATTAGAAATCAAATAAAGAGACAAATTGGTGAAATTATATATAGGTATATGTATGAAGAGAGTGTGTACATAAAATCCTAAACAAAAATAATCCCTAATACATACCTTGTTTGTCTCAAAAGTCTATGCATACACAAATTCCTTAAAGATTTTTGTTAACTAGTACAATGTTTAATAGACATAGAATAGTCTAATGATCAAATGAATCCTTCCACTAATAATTTATCTAGATAATTATTAACAAGTATGGGAATGAATGGATTAATTTTACATATATTTTATTTAATTAGCTTGGCATCTAAATGAATGACAAGTTGATGGACCACTAGAGATGGGTATAACCTCAATGTGTCATAATAGGACCAAGAAAATGTATCAAGGAAGTCCTTAAGGATAGTATAAATAAAATCACACTTCTTAGCTATGAGAGATGCACCTAGGTAAATTATATTGGGGTCATCATAGATCTTGATGTTTACTTCCATTGTATCTTATACAAGGAAAGTGGAACTATCCTCCATAATAATATGTGAAGATGGAAACTAGTATTATTTTTATACTGGTGAGCCATAGGGATCACCCATATAGGAAGAATAAGAATCTTCCATATTTGGTAGTGGTAAATTAAAAAATTGTTAAAAAAATATTGTACTACACATGTAAATATTATTTACTCATACTCACTCATATTAGACCCAAATAAAGTTCTTGTACTAGGAGGACATCGAGCTTCTTGAGGAGATGAGAAAACTTACCCATCCAAAGGCACCTAAAACAAGTTTTCACTGATGGAATTGTTTTTATTTTTACTATTTCCTTCATCTTAAGGTGCCTCAAAAAGGTTTTCACCTAAAGATATCAATGTTTTATTTTGTTTATGGACAAGGAATTTTTCATACTCTTTAAAGTGGGTGTCAAGGTCCAATAAAAATTTAAATCATTATTTATGATCAATAGTTGGTAACCCATATATCAGGTCCATGAATTTAGCAATGGATTCTTCATTCTAGAAATTATCCAATGGTCCTACTATATATTAAACTCAAATGGTGGAGGGAAAGAGGATAATTGGTTGTAATCATAAGGATGGAATTAGTATAAAACAATTTTGTGTTAACAAGCTCAATTTAGAAACTATAATGGGATGTTACATCATTTTTAGGAGTCTCTTCATCAGTGGATGAAATGGTATCACTCTCAAAATTTGTGTGGTCATTATCAACCAATTTTGACATTTAGGTCAAAATAGGAACCCTTAGTAAATAAATTAATTTTTAGGAATATAATGAGGTATAATATATTTTTATAAGGTGTTTCATAGGTTAATTAATGTCAATTAATGTTATAATAACTTTGGTCATTAGTTCTTTAGGTCCATTTATCCTTTTGAGTCATTTTAAGGGGTCAAATAGGTGTATTTATAGCTTTTTATAGGTTTACTGGGAAATATACAAGTGTAAAAGAGTTTTATCATGTGACATGTGTCATAGGAGGTCTTTAGTAACTGTCATTAGCTGAAATTTATTAGGTTACTCAGAAAAAGGTAGTTCTCTTGAAGAAAAGAGTGAGTTTGGCACTTGTACAACCTCTTTGGGAAGTGTGTCACTTTAAAATGTGAAAATGTGACTCTTAAACTTACCCATTATATATACATATTTTTTGGATCTTAAACTAACATTTATTTCTAAAAATTGTTTTGCATATTTCTTGCTCCTCTTGGCAGACTAAAGTGACTTGCATGTTTTTGATTGGGATGGACATCACAAGTAGTTTTAGAAAAAATGATTTTGGGAGATTATTATAATATACAATACATTAACATAAATATAATAATTTTGATAAATTTTAAAATGTCCTTCATGAACCATCCATTTGAAGTGGACTGTTCAAATATCTTGTCATTTTATATACCCTTAAGGTTTTGCTTTGGATTGAGTGATTTCATACAAAAAAATCGATAATATTTTATCCAAAGGATGTAAGATATGTATAATTACATATAAAATATATTTTTCAAATATTGTGTTGTTTTGATTAGCTAATACCCTTGAAATGGAAGACTAGCATATTCTGTGTTGATGACCAGGTTTCTAGTGTTTTCTGAGTTTTCATGATTTGTGATTGGTAAAATAGGGTTATGTTAATGTATTTTATAGGTTTCAAAACTTATATTTATTATCAATTAAATTTTAATCCTCATCCTCCAAGAAATTCCTCATGGTTATGTGCACATGTTCACAATCTGCCTATTCAATGCAACTCAAAAGGTACTTTTGTAGAGTTTTAAAAGGGAAGATTTATTAAAATAAAGTTTTATTAGATTGATCCAATATTATAAAATTTGGATAGGAAATATTATATCCTTTCAATAATGTGTATTATTTTTATAATTATCATATATCAATTCACTACTCATACATTTCATACTACCTCCATGCTTTTTAGAGTGAACACACAACCTGTTATGATAATAACATGTTAACATACAATACATAATAGTGATATTAATCCTTTGGAAACATTTTTAGGTTATTTTTATGGTTTAAATATAAAATTTGATACTCATTAGTATCAAAAGTTAGCTCACTTCATGAGATTCTTCATTTAGTACTTGTGTGTATGGTTTTGTCTGCCTACATGTTGCTTGACAAAAACATGAAGGTCTCTTATTTGTAGAATTTGAAATATGAAAAAGTATTACTTAAAAATAATAATATATGAATGCATAAAAATATTCCATTCTTAAAGTTACATTTTCAATGGAATTACAATTCACTCAAAGGTTGAAAGGACTAGGTTCAGGACTATTGTTCCAAAAGGAGCAAAATAGTGACCTTTGATGTTTTGTTGAAATTATATAGCAAGGTTATCTCCTAATTTAAATAATTGAAATAGAATTTTATTTGAATAGTTTGGATAAATTTATATCAATATAATGTGTGTTTTAGAGAGCTCGAAGACACCTCTAAAACCATTAAACTCAAGTAGTGAACTCCACAAGTTTGAACCATAAAAGTTACCTTGGCACTAAAGGAACAAGTAGGGCTTATTTCATTTTTTGAATGATATTTAAAGGAAAATGATAAACCAATTAAAATTTATGCCTTAAAAATAATATGATATAATATGTTCCAACTCATAAAAAGACCTACAGTTGCCCTTGGTATGGAATAAACATCTACAACAAGGTAGAGAAAAGGTTTCTTTGGTCCTTCAAGGTAATTGTGACTCAAGTAGATGGAAAATTAGTTTAAAGTTTACTATTAGGATATATTTTAGTTTTATATATGGTTATATATAAAATTAAAATTTTATTCCACCTTGAATCATCTATAGGTGACTTTCAAAACATACATATAGGCCCTAGAAAAGAAGGATGTCTCAGTGTAAGGAAGATATAGTTTAGACCTCATTTGAACATCTAAAGGAATTAAAGATGAGGTTAAGGTGATATTTAAGTTGTGACCCTAAAATAGGATTCAAATAATTATTTTAATATCATTATAAACCTAAGATGTTTAAAGGTAGCCTACAATAGTCAAAGTTAAGGTTATTTCAATGATAAGACAGTAGGGACCTAATTATGATCAAAGATGTATGTGAGAACTAAATGAGAGGTTATAATGGTGAATCAAGTAAATTATAAATTAATTTGGTGTTAATTATTCAATAGGACTCTTTCAAGGGATTAAAACAATCTTATAATAGGGTATAAATAAGCAAACACAGTCATATTAAGGGTAAGCCTTAGTTTGGAAGGAAGGTACTATTTAGAGTGTGAAGAATGCAAGATAATGAAAAAAGTGAATCCAAATTAAGAAAAAATAGACCTTGAGGATAATTAAGAGGTTTTTAAAATTAAAATTTATTCCAAAACATAAAACATGGCCTACAAATAGTGGTGAATAGAGGTGTCTTAGTTAACACCTAGAAAAGCTTATGGCTTACAAATCAAGGTACACAAATAGAGTAAAGAAAGTATATACTTGATGGAATATTTTTAGACATCCTCATAAGTATCATGAGAATATGTATCATAAATTTATGATATGAAATCATAAGAAGTGGGATCCTACCATGCAAAACTCATTCTAAAATATAAACCCTGCATAATCTACTTCTAGAGGAACCAATCTTGAAATTTACAAAGGTGTGGGGTCAAATCACACTGTAGGAAGCTAAAATTTGGTATAGAGAATCATAAAAACTTTAGTAATAATTTAAAATTATTATTATTCTCATATAGGTAGGGTAGGTACCCCTTTCTTTTTCTTAGAACATGGGTACTTCCCTTATGCAAACATAGGCAATTTTATGAAAAAGGGGTGATTGAATGAGTTGGAGATGGTGTAGAACTTAGTGAATGTATATGAAACTAGGAGACACATAAGTGAACATTATAAACACCTAATATAATAATTTAACCTATTTAATTGGTCTAGATACCAAATATTGTAGTCATGATACAAGAGCAAGGTTTAAGGCCTAAAAACCAGATGAGTACAAATTCCATTTCTAGATCTAAGTGAACATTATAATATATTGGAGTATGAAAATAGGACCATAAAAAATGTGTTATATCTTTTGGAATAAAATAAAACTAACAAAAATGTCCAAAGCATCAAACATTTTAGTTAATTCTACTAAGCAAGTTGAGGCTTAATGTCCAAAGAGGGGGTCATATTCATTTATAGCTTTGGATATTATTTTAAACTTGTTTAATAATGTTTATGGAGTGTAAAAATTAGTTTTTAATCCTTAAAATTGTAGATAAAACCAAGGAGGAACCATTTTTTGTCCAAAACTAACTCAAACTTGTGAAACAAGAGGAAAACAAGCTCGATAAGTAATCTTTCAATGCTCACATCTTTGATGAAGCTATACACATGACCAACAGGAGTTAGGGGGTGTTATAAGGGGTCTCATAGGCCATATTTGTGTAATTTCTTGTCAGGTTGGACATCCCAATTTTATTAACTATCGTTAAGACCAAAAATAGGCCTAAAATACTACTAAACCTTTATTTAGGACTAGTCTTGGAAAATTGAGTTGGAAAGATACTAAAATAGCATATTTTTCCCAAAATAGATATTGTAACTTTTATAGGATCTCCTCAAGGTTATCCCACCTTTTTGGTTGTACATACTTGTATAAATGGGGGTAGAAACATGTTTTTTCTCATTATTTTATGTGTTTTCCATGCTAAATGAGGAGTTAGGAGATGAACCAAAGTTTTTTAGAAATATTTAAAATTTTAATAAATAATAATATTAATTTAATGTCATAAAAAAACTCCTACGTGTCTCAAATAGGTCTTTTAACTTGACCAGTCAAATCTGGGATGTTAAATAAGCTAGAGAGAAGGGAGAAAATCTTCATGTAAAGTGATTTTAAGGTGTCCATGATGCTTCCAAGTCCATGGAGGGTCTTTAAAATTTAAATTAAACCTATCCCATGTATTTTAATTTGAAATTCATCCCAAATTTGAGGACAAGTGTGTTAGGTGCATGAGAAAGAGGTTTCCTAGAGTCTAGGTGATGATGGCTCTCTTCTAGGTGATTCCATAAAACTAGGAATGAGACCAATTAATGGAGATAAATTTATAAGATCCTTCCCTTACATTTAAATAATTTTATCTACCATTTATTAGTTACAAGTCTCTCAAATAGGCCTAATCATGAAGGTAGTTTTCTATGCAAGAAAAGGATTTTAAGGCCACTTTTCATAAATTGTATGACTTGGATTGACACTTATTAGTGATAAGCAATATCCTCTTCCCATGCATGGATAAAGTTTACTATTATCTTGACAAGTGACTTTTTGACCCTTGTAGTTCTCTTTCTCTCTCCCTTTCTCAAACTCTATAAGAGTTGGCCATTTGGGCATTTTATTGGATGATCCACCTAAGTATGACAAATCCCTACTCACTTTTATACCTTTAGATCAATAAAATTACTAATTTTTACCTCTTCATGACTATTTAAAAGTGTGTTATACATGGATGATGAATATTTCTTAGTGAAGACTATGGATTCCTAGCATGTGGTCTCATTCTTTCACCTTGTTTGTAATTGGAAAACATCTTTTGCAAGGTATGTGAAGTGTTTTAGGAGATGTAAAATATTTATTAATATAGTATTTTTATTAGTTTCATATAAGGCATATTTTTCATTCCTCCTAGGTTTGCACATCTATCCATGACCTCACAATGTAACATTGATGTGAGAATATGAAGATTGAAGGAGTGTAAGTTTAGTTTGTCTTTTGGTCTTAAGTGTAGAATGCAATTGGTTGGAAACCATCAAATTGATTTGGTGTATCACCTCCTTAGTTTATATTTTCTTTTATTTATCTCTCACCCTTTTGACCTTTCTAAATTTAGTAGTAGTAGTAGTAGTAGTAGTAGTCAAGCGGTACATCAAGGAATCTATCCTTGTCTAGAGACTCACCTCTTTCCTTATGCTACCCACAAGACTAGAGGTGATTACATTATGTCATTTGGATGAGGAGAGATTTTAATCTCTTAAAATGGTGAAAATCCAAGTGACAATAGTTTTTGGCACACCCATTGGGAATCCTGTTCCAAGATTTGGAGGATATTTGGTGTTGTCCTTCAATACATCAGCCTTTAGACACATATTTTCAAGCATCAATGTTGACTTTAAGGACATATCAGATTATCAATTATCCCAAATTTTCCCTTGAAGATTGATGGTAACATATTTCTTTTTATTCTTGTTTTAATGAAGATTCATGTCTGACCTTGGATTTGAGTTTCATCCTCTACAAGTTGGTGAAACATATCCATATTATCCCACTCCCTATCAATATGAAAAAGTTCTTGGTCAATATTTTTATGATAATTATCAATCTTATTATGATCACATTCATCCCTATCATAATTTTTATTATTCCTATAACCAACCTTCTCAATGTCTTGTTCCAAGTCAACCTAATCCTTTCTCTAATCAACCTATTTCAACCTTAAAATAATCACTTTTGGGCTATGAAAGGTAAATTTTAGAGATTTATAATGGAAGAGGATGTGTTCAAACGATTACTAATCATTCCATCCATAAAATGAGAAATGCATTAGAGTTATTCAAGAAAGAGTGGGAACTTATTGAGAGAGCCAATTGGCAAAGGTTCACAAGTGAGATTCTTGATGTGAGTGGTTTAGTCTCTTCCTTAGAGGATAGGCTAGAAGTTCATGAAAGGTAACCTCACCATACCTATCAACCTTTGTACCCACTTCCACAAGTACCATATCAAACATATATGACCCCTACTCATGAGCCAAACTAAGCTTATCAAGGTCATATTCTTCCTAGTCGGTTGGAGGAAAGTATTGAAATAAAAAGTCTTGTGTTTGAAGTCAATCTTGATAGGCAGATTGAGTTAGTTAACATGCATATGCAATAGTTTATGTTGAAATAAAGGAAGTGGATTTCCAACCTACTTTTTCCTCTCAAATACCATCCCCATAACCTAAAAAAGGTACTCATAATCCCAATTTCCTAAGTTAGAACAAAATAGTTGAATCATGGGGAAAGAAAAAATAGAAAAGTCTTGCTTAAGAGTGTAAAATTAAGAAATCTAATCCTAGTATCCTAAGTTGGAGTAAGATAGTAGAGTCATGGGATAATAAATAATATGGAATAATCATCCAAGAGTGTGAAATGGAGAATGGATTTGATCCTTTGAAAGTCCCTCCCACCCTTCCTCAATAATTTTCTTCTATTCCATGGTAGCCTTTATGCAATCCTTATCCCCATGATGATTCCTATCAACTTCAAGAGAAGACTTTACAAGAGAACCTAGCCAATAAAATATAGGAATTAGAAATAAAGATGAGATTTACATGTCAATGTGAAGTGGAAGGTTTAGACCCAAAAGAATATCATATGCCTAAACACAACCCATCTCCCCTTCCTCAATAGCTTCCAAAAGAGTCTCTTACCTTGCATTCTAAATATGACCTTGAGCTCTATATTCCACCTCCACTAACTAGATTATTTTTTCCTCATCCTATTACCCTTTGCCTTGATGGACATGTGGTGTGGGAACTAGAGGAGGACTAGTTGTTTGATAAATAAAGTGAACTTTTGCTTAAATAAAACCTACCTCTTTGATAGCCTCATTGGGATAGATCACATGATTTAAAGATGCCTAGTCTTGGCATCACCGTGAAGAAGGTTGAAGATATTGTATCCCTTAAAAAAATAGATCAAATTATGAAATATAAAGTTCATTTTTAAATTCCTCAAGAGGTCTTATGTGATGAAGAAAAGGTAAGTCCTTGTGTTGAATCTCTTTGCTTGGTTGATGATGAGGAATGTTTTCTTTGTGTTAAAGAACCCATCTTGAGAAAGTAAAATGAAGAGGAAAATTCTCAATTAATGGTTGATAAAGAATACCTATTGATTGTTTATGAGGAATAAATAACCATAGGGACTATCTTTGGTGAACAAAAAGATAATTTAGAATCTTTTGCCTCCATATTTTATGAGAAAGAAATGATCATTGATTCTTTTCTCACTTTGTAAGACATCATGGAGGAACATGGAAAAGTTATTAATAATTATTTAGATGACTTGTTTGAATTCATTGGGGTAGGTTATATTCCTCTTCATGGAGGCTATGAGATATTCAAAGATGGAGAAGGCATAATTGGCATAAAAGTAAGCATGTAAAGGGAAAGCATTCTTTCTAATCTATCTTTTCAAGAAGCATATGTATTTGATGATGGCATGTTTGAATTCATAAAGATGGGATATCATCCTCTCAATAAGTTGGGAGAAACACATTAGCCCTATATAGATGAGACAAACTCCTATTGGCCTCAATCTTATAAGGAACAAAAAATCAATCCTCTTGGAGACATGCCAACTAAAGAGATACAAGTTGACTATGAGGTGAAGAATGGGAAGAAATATGAGGTATGTGAAAATGTTAAAGAGGAATATCTATTCATTGGAGGTATTTTCAAGGATGATCTACTTGTGATCAGATCAAGTGAAGTTATAAGGAATAGGTCTGATCCACAAAGTATTCAATTTAAATAGAAGCATGCTTAGCACTTTATTTCATATCACCATGAAGATGATTCAATAGGTTTTATTTTTTATCATGGAAAGGAGGTTTTTTTAATTTTTAGTTGTGAATAATAGGTTTTTTCCCATTTCCTCTAAGTGCTTATGCAAATGTGTGTGTCTTGTGTGTTTGCTTTCTTGGTTTTGTGTCCTTTTCCTTTGTGTGGTTGAGGTAGTTACTAGTTGTCTTGTGTTGATCAAATTTTGATTCAATGTTTAATATTTATTTTTTTGTCTCAGTCTTCAGATGACTCCATAATCCTAATGGACTAATAAGGCTACTAGTCTAGTTAGTATACCAAACATACTACCCCTATGAATCACCAATTTATTGACCAATTTTGACTTTTAGGTCAAAATAGGGAACCCATAGTTAAAAGCATAATTTTTAGGCATATAAGGGGGTATAATATCTTTGTATAAGGTTTTTAATAGGTCAATTAATGTCAATTGATGTTATAATAACTTTGGTCATTATTTTTCTAGGTCCATTTATCATATTGAGTCATTTAAGGGGTCAAATAAGTGTATTTAATGATTTGTATGGATTTCTTGGGAAATGTGAAAGTGTAAAAGAGTTGTATCACGTGACATGTGTCCAATGAGGTCTTTAATAACTATCATTAGTTAAAAGTTGTTAGGTTACTCAGAAAAGGGTAGTGTTCTTGAAGAAAGAGTGAGTTTGGCACTTATATAGCCTCCTTGGGAAGCATGACACCTAGAATACATGTAAATGTGACTCTTCACATTTTACATGCTCAAATCCATGTTTTTTTAATATGAAACTGACATTTTTTGCTCAAAACCATTCTAAAAATTTCTTTATCTTCTTGGTAGACTAAAGTAACTTGTAAGTTTTTGATCATTATAGAAAACATAAGTAGTTTCCAAAAAAATGATTTTGGGAGATGATTCTATGCTCAAATAACTTCAAATCCATATAATAATTTTTAGAAATGGTCAATTGTGCTTCATAAACCATCCATTTTAAGTGGACTATGCAAATCTACTTTTCATTATGTGCAGCCTTTAGGTTTTTATTTGGTTTGAGTGATTCTATATAAAATAATTGATCATATATTCTCTATAGGATTTTTGATATGTATCCTTACATCTCCAATTATTGGTTTAAATTTTTAAGTTTTTTTTATCAGCTAATAGCCTTGAAATGGTAGACTAGCATATTCTATGTTGATGAGTAGGTTTATAGTGTTCTCTAAGTTTTCATGCTTTGTTATTGGTCACAAAGGGTTATGTTAATGTATTTTCTAATTTTACAAAGTGATATTGATTATACATTCATATTTAATCCTATTCCTCCAATAAATGCCTCATGGTTTGCATCCATATATGTACATGTTCATAGTTTGCATGTTTAGTGTAACTCAAAAGGTACTTTTACAAAGTTTTAGAAGGGAAGATTTATTGAAAGAAAGATTTATTAGATTGATCCAAGCTTATAAAATTTGGAGAGGAACTATGATAGCCTTGAAATAATGTGTATTAAATTTATAATGCTAATGTATCAATTCATTACTCATCCATTTCAAAATACCTCCATGCTTTTCAAAGTCAACACACAACTTATTATGGTAATGCCATGTTAACATACAAACCCTGATAGTGATGTTAACACTTTGGAAATGTTTAGAGGCATTTTGGAGGGTTTAAACATAGAATTTATACTCATTAGTATCAAAATTTCTCTCACTACTTGAGATTCTTCATTTACTACCTATGTGTATGGTTTTGTCCACCTATAGGTGGCTTGACAAAAATAAGAAGGTCTCTTGTTTGGATAATTTGAAACATGATAAAGTATTCCTTGAAAATCCTAACATATTAAAGCCTCACAGTAGTCCATGCTTGAAGTGACCTTGGAAATGGAATTATAAGTCACTCAAAGGTTAGAAGGATTGGGTTCAAGATTGTTATCCCAAAAGGAGCAAAATAGTGACCTTTGTTGTTTTGTTAAAATTATATGACAAGGTTATTTCCTCTTTTAAACCATCTAAACGAACTTGTATTAGAGTCTATAATATTTATAAAAACCATGAAAATTTGGGGGAAATGGAGATCAGTAGAAGCTAGGTTTTAGAGAGCTCAAGGACACTTTTGAAACCATTAAAGTCAAGAAGTGAACTCTACAAGTTTGAACCATAAAAGTTACCTTAGCGTTAAAGGAACAAGTAGGGCTTATTTAATGTTCTTAATGATCTTGCTAGGAAAAGGATAAACCAAGGAACATATATGACTTACAAATAATAGGTTATAATGTGTTCCATCTCATAAAAATACCTAAATTTGCCCTTCGTATGGAAGAAACATCTACACCAGGGTAGAGAACATGTTTTTTGGGTCCCTCAAGGTAATTGTGACTCAAGTAGATGGACATTTACTTTCAAGTTTATGATTAGGAGATATTAAAAGGTTCCATAGGGTTATATATAAACTTAAAATTTTATTCCACCTTGAATCATCTATAGGTGACTCTCAAAACATACCTATAGGCCCTAGAAAGGAATGATTTCTGAGTCTAAGGAAAACATAGTTTAGACCTCCTTTGAACATATAAAGGACTCAAGATGAACTAAATGTGATATACAAGTGGTGTGACATAAAATTAGATTAAAATAATTATTTTCACATAATTATTAACCTTAGATGTTTCAAGGTAGCCTAAAATAATCATAGTTAGGGTTATTTCAATCATAAGATAGTAGGGACCTAGTTATGATCAAAAGTGTATGTGATAACTAAATGAGAAGTTAAAATGGTGAATAAGGTGAATTATCACTTCATGGGGTGTTAAGGATTCAATAGGAATATTTCAAGGGAGTGAAACAAGCCTATATCAAGGTCTAAATAAGCAAACATAGTCATATTCAAGGTAAGTCTCAGTTAGGAAGGAAGGTAGTGTTTAGAGTGTGAAGAATGCAAGATAATGAAACAATTGAGTCCAAATTAATTAAAAAAATGGACCTTGAGGAGATTTAGGATGTTTATAACATTACCATTGATTATTAAACACACAAAATAACATATAGATAAGGGTGAATAGAGGTGTCTTAGTCAGCACCTAGAAAAGCTTATGGCTTACAAATCAAGGAACAAATAAAAGTAAAGAAAGTCTAAACCTGATGGAATAGCGTGAGACATCCCCATAATTGAAATTAGAATCTATATTAGAAATTTATGATAGGAAATCACAAATAAGTGGGATCCAACCATGCAAAAATCATTTCAAAATACAAACCCTACATAGTCTACTTTTAGAGGAACCAATCTTGAAATTTGCCAAGTTGTGGGGTTAAATCACATTTTAAGAAGCTCAAATATGGTATAGATCATAATTACAACCTAAGGAATCATTTCCAATGATTATTTTTCTTAGATAGATAGGGGAATTAACACCTATTTTATCTTAGAATAGGGGTACTTTCCCTTATGCAAACACATGTAATTTTGTGAAAAAGTGGTGATTAGGTGAGTTGGGGATGGTGTAGACCTTGGGGAAGGTGTATGAAACTAAGATAAACCTAAGTGATAATTAAAAAATCCTCACATAATAAGGTAACCATTTAATTATCCTAGATATGAAAGATTGTAGTCATGATACAAGAGTGAGGTTTAAGGCCTAAAAACTAGATGAGTACAAATGCCATTTCTAGCTCTAAGTGAACATTTTAATGGACTAGAGTATGCACATAGGACCATATAATTTTTTTAGAGATTTTATAATACAATAAAACTAAAAATAAAGTCCAAACCATCAAATGTTGTAGTCAATTCTACTAAGCAAGTTGAGGATTAGTGTCCAAAGAGGGGTCCATCTTCATTTTTATCTTTGGATATGCTTCGAAACATGTTGAATCATGTTTTTGGATCCTAAAAAAAATCATCCTTCATATTTTAGATAAAACCAAGGAGAAACCACTTTTGGTCCAAAACCAACTCAAACTTGTGCAACAAGAGGAAAATAAGCTTGATAGGCCATATTTCAATGCTCACATCTTTCATGAATATATGAATGGGACCTAGAGGAGTTTGAGGGTGTTATCAAGGGTCTAAAATGCCATGTTTTCATAATTTTTACTCAATTTGGACATCCTAACTTTATGAACAATTATTAAGACAAAAAATAGGCCTAAAACCATACTAAACCCTTGCTAAGGACCAGTCTTGGAAAATTGAGTTGGAAAGCTATTAAAATGGCATATTTTTATTATAATAGGTATTTTAACTTTTATAGGACCTCCCCATGTTTATCTACATCTTTTTGGCTGTATAGACTTATATGGATGGGAGCAAAAGCAAGTTTTTTCTCATTGTTTTATGTGTTGTCTAGGCTACAAGAGGAGTTAGGAGATAAAAAAAAGTTTTTTGAAAATATTAAGAATTTTAATGACTAAAAATATTAATTTATTGCCTTTAAACAACTCATAAGTATCTCAAATAGGTCCTTCAACTTGGCCAGCTAAACTTACCATATTACACAAGCTAGAGAGAAGGGAGAAAATATTCAATTAAAGTGATTTTAAAGTTCCCATGATGCTTCCAAGGCCATTTAAGGTATTTAAAATTGTAATTAAACCTATATAATTTATTTTAATTGGAAAATAATGCCAAATTTGAGGAAAAGTGTGTTAGGTGAGTTAGAAGGAGGTTTCCTAGAGTGTAGGTGATGATGGCTCTCTTTTAGGTGATTATAGATAACAAAGCATGCAAGGAATGCATGGAGAGGAATGTATTGGAGCTTCCCCTTTTATTCCAATCATTAAATATTCCATTTATTAGATAAAATTCACTCAAATATGCCTAATCATGAAGCCATTTTTTTCGGAAAAAAGGCATTTTATGTCACCTTGCATAACTTTCATGACTTAGATTGACACTTATTTCTCCTAACCTTAGATGATTCGACATATATCATCTTACCATGTATTTATAACTATTATTATTATCATTATATGTGTCCTTTTGGCCCTTGGACTTCTCTTTCTCTCTCCCTCTCTCAAACTCTATAAGAGTTGGGCATTTTGGCATTATATTGGATGCTCCACCTAAGTATGGTGAATACCTACTCATATGTATAAATTTTGATCAATAAAATGAATAATTTTTACCTATTCATGACTATCTAAATTTTTTTTATACATGGATTATGAATCTTGTTTAGTGAAGACTATGGATTCCTAACATGTGGTCTCATTCTTTCACCTTGTTTACAATTGAAAAACATCTTTTGTAGGGCATGTGATGTGTTTTAGGAGATGTCAAATTTTGAGTGAGAAAACATATTTTTTAGGGAATGTGATGTGTTCTATGATATGTAAAATTTTTAGTGAGTTAGTATTTTCATTATTGTCATACAAGGCCTCTTGTCTAGTCCTCCTATCTTTGCACATCCATCCATGACCGCATAATGTAACATTGATGTGAGAAGATGAAGATTGAAGGAGTATATGTTTGGTTTGTATTATGGTATTAAGTGTAAAATTAAATTGGTTGGAAGTAATGAAATTAATTTTGTGTATCACCTCTTTAGTCTATATTTGCTTTTAGTTATCTCTCACCCTTTTGACCCCGCAAAGTTATTAGTGGTAGTAGTAGTAGTAGTAGTAGTAGTAGTAGTAGTAGTAGTAGTAGTAGTAGTAGTAGTAGTAGTAGTAGTAGTAGTAGTAGTAGTAGTAGTAGTAGTAGTAGTAGTAGTAGTAGTAGTAGTATTAGTAGTAATAGTAGTAGTAGTAGTAGTAGTAGTAGTAGTAGTAGTAGTAGTATTATTAGTCAATTGGTACATCAAGGAAGCTAACCCTATATAGAGACTCACCTCATTCCTTATGATACGAACAAGCCTAGAGGTTATTCCATTGTGCCACTTGGATGAGGAGATATTTTCATATCCTCAAAGGGTATAAATCCAAGTGACAAGAGTCACCCAAAAGTGTCATGAATCCAATACCTTGAATTACCATATTCATTTTTCTAAGCATAGGTTCAATAATGCCTTGTCCTTTCCCCATAAACCTTTTCCTTGATAGTCTTTATTATCCATTATCCTATTGGTAATGGGATAGTTTTTTTATATAGAATGAGTCAAACCCATCACCATAAAACCTCCTTTAACACTAGTGGCCCAATCTTGATTTGGTGATGTGTTTTTCACAAAGATGAGTGTTTCCTAAAGATTGGATTTGGACTTCTTTTTCTTGATCATGTTTGGCTTGCTAAGATTAGGGTAGGGCTTTCCATAGTATTTTGGGTATTTGGGAAATTTTATGACATGAAAAAAATCATGAGTGTGGTATGTAGATATGTTGGCCTCTTCAATGGTAAAATTAACATAAATTGTATTATGAGGTGGATTAGCATAAGTGGACATGAAGTCTCCAGGATCTACATTATTGTGCTTGGCTATTTTGGGAACTTTGACTTTATTTTTATTTCCTACATACTTAGTGTTAGGAAAATAATTATACTTCCCATACTTAGCCTCTATATTTTTTAAATATAAGTATGGTTGTAGATTTCCAAGATTAGTGACATCTAATCTTGAATGAGGAAATTTTGGGCACTAGTGTAAGATAGAAGGGACTTATCATAATTCATGGATATAAGTATGACCAAGAAGTAGATTATAAGGTAGTTTGATGTCAATAACATGGCATAAAGTGTTATGGTTGATAAGCCAAATAATAACTATAAAAGAAATGGTGCCAAAAGATTCTCTCTTAAAATTATCATAAGCCTTGATTACGATAGTATCCAACCAAATGTCATTTATTATATAACCCAAAGTTATTATCAATTTTAATAATACTATGTTTAATCCTTAACCATTATCTTTAATAACCTGCTTGACTTTATGGCAATAAATTATGGTCTTAGTGTACAAGGGATTTTTGTGAAGGGGATCAAGGGATGACATATTGCTTTGGTCAAATGTGAGTTTCTAAACTAGGGACAAATGTCCTAGTAGTGCTTGGAACTAGGTTGGATTGATGTCAATTGGGTACCTTGGATTATTAAATAAATTCATTTAATAGGGTAATGTGAACTTCAAATATATGCAAGAGGTCTAAGATGGAAATTCAAGTAGGTGTTTTTTTTTAGTTTTTCACTGATATTATATGGATTCTTGCTAAAAAGGTGAGGTGGTTTGGATTTTTACAAAGTAGTGTCTTGATTGATATTGGTATTAGAATTATAAGGAGCCAAATGTCCTTGAAGGATAACTCTTGGACATCTAGCTGTGATTGTACAATTTTTATTTAGGAAAGAGTTACTAGTATTACAAGAATTATGTGTTGGTTTAGGAATAGTAATTCTTGATGGTCAAGGTTTAATTATTTTTATTTAACCTATGTGAAATTACATATAAGTAAAGGTGGTGGTCCCAAGATATAAGTTCTAACACTCTAGTGAGTGTTAGATAATTTTTGAGGCATTAACTTGATAGTAGTAATGTAGTTGTTGGTAACACATCCTATAACATCATCATAGTAATATGATACACTGCTATAGCCAACTTAGTTAGTCTAGGTATCATGATCTTGATTATGGTTATTTTAGTTCTAATTTTGGACTTGTCTTTGTTATTTATATTGGCCCTATCATTTATTATTATTGGTTTGTCATTGCTGATTACTCTTTTTTGGAAAGAGGTTATTATAGATTCCCATCTCCTAATCAGTGATGGGTGATATTTTACCTAATTTAATTTACTCATTATCAATTGGGTGTCTCAATTTCACACATGTATAGATGGAATAACCAATCACATGATGGTAATCACAATAATCATTATCATGATACCATGTAGTCTTAGGTTGACCCTCTAGTAAGGGTTTTTGATTAGGCCACACAATCACATTAGTTATCACTAAATTTTAGAACATAGACTCAATGGGCTCCCTGAGCCCACTAAAATCTCAATCTTTGTAGTATCCTCATCATGGAGGAGATATTGATAATGAAATATGAGTTTTAGGTGTTGGAGAGTTGTTAATGATGTCATGAAACTGTTTAGGTGAGTGGATGAAGTGCCTTGATAGTCTATGCGACATTGACAAAGTGTGCAATATGCTTGTCACAGTATGTTTGGTTGATCTTCTATTTTAGAATGGTTATAGATGTTGAGGGATGAGTAAAGAGTATTGAATATGTGAAAGAGGTATCTAAGATGGTTTCTATGTTTTGATTTCTTGTGTGCATAAGTTGAATTCATCTTGTTTTCCATAGTTTTGATCTAGAGACTTTGGGTCCAATGTCATAAAATTTGAGTAGGTAGTTTAATGACATCAACATTACCACATGTAGATGATTCAAGGGTATTTGGTCATATGGTTGTGAGTAAATTAGTCCCTAGTTCTTATGTCTTAATTATTGTGTCATGCACCTAAGCATGTCAAAATATATGCAAGTACAATGTTGGGCTCCTAGTCTTGGGCTCCTAGTCATTTTGACATTGTTTTCCCATACTTAGCCAAATGTGTATAAGCTAAGAAATAACTGATAAATAATTTTTATCGTATCATATCTGATATGTGTGGATTTTTTAAGAGAAGGTGATCGTATGGGTTTATTTAATGTTTTGTATAGTTGATTTGTGCTAACTTTTAGGTCAAGCATGAAAGTGCAATAAAAGATATAAATGTTCAAAATTGGCCTCCTAGACAAGTTCTAACCATAGTTGGATCTATGATAGAAGATTTTTAAAAGGAATTTTAATGACAATATATCTCACATTATTGAGGTTTCCAAAATAATTTTGTCTTATGGTTGGATTATCCTATGTGAGAAGATCATATGGTCCAAATTTGAGAACATGCGAGTGAGCGAGGTAAAATATATGACTATGCAAATTTACCCTTCTAGTCAAATAACCAAGTTTCTCATACTTAGTAAAATTTGCACAAGTTAAATTTTGAGAAGAATAGATGGAGTAAATTTATCCAAAAATTTAGGAAGCAACAAGATGAGGACAATTACACTATGTTTAATGCTGAGTAGAGATAAAGATTGAGCTTACTCCAAAGATCAAAAATGAGTAGGTGAACATACAAATAAAGATCAATGGTGCATATTAAAGTCAAGAGGTCAAAGTGATATTTTTTTAGAATTGTTAAATATTGAGCTACATACAATACCAAAAAAGATCAAAGAGCATTTGACATTCTTGTGTAATCTAGGTGATGAAGGTGATCACATAGGTCTTTGGACCTAATAAGTCTAGAAGAGGCATAATGAGTAAGTATGCTCATGAGACTAGTTGAGAGAGTGTGTTTGGTGAGTGAAGGCAAGGTGAAGGTTGTGTGTTCCCTATGGCTTAGTTGAAGAGTAGAACATATTGAAAATTATTTTTATGACTTGTAGGTCATAATTATGTTTGCAAAATAGTGTTATTGCTATTTGAGTATGATAAAAGGTGAGGAGTGATAATTAGAGGTCCATCATTAGGTGTTGAGGACATCAATTCAAATATGGACGTGTTCATAGGTGTTATTATGATAGCTTAACATCTAAGGGTGTTACAACCTCCTTTGAAGGTGAAACTCATTAAAAGTTTGGGTATTGTTGTAGCTCAACTAGATAGGTGTTATAGCACCTTATGAGACTGTAGTCTCACTAAATAGGGATGGTAGTTTCTTGATTAGTTGTAGCTAGTCTTAATTTGATCTTGTCATTATAGGATTGTATTACATCTTATAGTTTTTAATGGGTTTTATCCCAC
The DNA here is from genome assembly GCA_037957365.1 of Torreya grandis. Taxonomy (NCBI): domain Eukaryota; kingdom Viridiplantae; phylum Streptophyta; class Pinopsida; order Cupressales; family Taxaceae; genus Torreya; species Torreya grandis. The sequence goes on along the minus strand of JARHVA010002839.1, from coordinate 384,360 downwards.
AGTGGGGTTTTCCATGTAGATGTTGTGTTAATGTGATGTATTATCTTTTTCATGCTTTGGATGTATGTTCTTTCATTTTTATATTGATAGATAAAGTTGATTAATGATGGAATGGTTTTGGGATTTAATGTTCATTATTCCATTTTGATTCACCACCCCCCTTTTATTAGTTACTTTCAAAAATTGGTATCATTTTGGGTCTTTTGAAGGAAGCCTAACAACTTGAAGTGATCCTAAGTAGGTACAAAGATGCTTAAGTAGTTGAATAAATAAAATAAATAGGGGAAGGTTGTGATGAAGTTTTGAATAATAGATATGTACTTTGAAGAAGGATGACAAAGAAGATGAGAATGTTATCAATGATCTCAAGGTTCATCTAGTATACTGTAAGACAAATTTGTGTTCAAAATAAAAGGACATCATGTTTGATAAAAAAGCTTGCCATAACAATAGAGAAGATGATAGTAAGGAAGAAGAAGTTGATCTATAAGCCAAGATCATGAATTTACTTGGTAAACTAAAGGAGAAAAAGAAGAAGAATCATAAAATGAGGAATATGATTAAAGTTCTTGAAGTACAAGTTAGGTCTCTTAAGGTAAGTTTGTTAGGTTTTTCCAATAAATAAGAAAAGAATTATCAAGAATAGATCAAGTCTACTGAAGTAAAAGCATTTAGATTAAAATACATGGCAAAAAATGTTGAATAAGATGAGGAGAAGATCAATATTATTGAGGATCAATTAAGGACTACAAATGCAAATCTGAAAGCAAAAAAAATATGAGTGCAATCAGTGGAAGGTCGAAATGAAGTCATTGAAAAGTGAGAATGATCTTGTTATAGTAAAATTGGATAAGATATAATAGAATCATGAGAATAATGAGTACGCCAAGGATAATGAAATATTTTAAATAAATGCAAGGTCTATTAGATAACCAAATGCTTCAAGTTATGCTAGTTTATTTCATGGTCATTATTATACATGTAATAATTATGGTCAAAGAGCTAAGGAATACAGAAAGAAGTCAATAAAGTCTACACATTCATGGAGCATTAGAAGAAGGAGAAATTGGTCATGGATAAGTCATAACTTAGATTAGACAAGAGGTATGTTGAATTATGTTGTTTGCTATAATTGAAATAAAATAGGACATGTTGTCAGATTCTACAAGAATAGTTCAAAAAAGCACTTTGATCCTAAAAGTTAATCAATGGTGTTGAGACCCAAGACTATGAAGAATAATCTTGATCAAGGTGGAATGATTACTACATCAAAGAAGGAATTAGAAATGAAAAAGATACAAGACTACCAAGAGAATTTATCTTCTATTCAGCTAGAAAAATAAGATCACAATCATCATCAAGAAAAAGATATGAATGATCTTATTTGTTTCATTTGTCATAGAGTTGGTCACATTTCTAGGTATTGTAAGAATAGGTTTAATGAGTTCCCACATTAAAATAAGGTATATGAAACTCCTAGTGTACAAGGAAGAGGTCATAAATTGGCATGGAAACCAAAGGTAATCACTGACAATTCTTCTAGTCATAAGGATGATAAAAAAGTTACTCTTGAAGGCTATGTTGTAAATCAAGATAAGATCAAGGATCAAGTAGTTAATATGGTTACAGAGGATAAGAAAAGTCTAACTTTGGTATGGAAACCTGAGGTAGTAAAGACTAAGGAGACTAACCCTACTGTGTCCAAGTGTCTTGATGGATTGTTTTCCAAGGTGGAAAAATGATGAGAAATGAAGGAAAATTAAGAGTTTATGTTGTCAATTTTTTTTGATAAATCTAAATCAAAGAATGAAGTCAAGTATCCATTCAAAATCAATTGGATGTTGAAGTAGGACTGCAAGTCAAAGAAAGATATGGAGATATGGGAGCCTCTTGAGTTTTGGGACTTTCAGTCCTTTTATGTCAAAGGGGTGCCTCTATCTAGGCTTCAAGGAGACACTTGTCAGTCAAAAGAAGTTTAGTGGTTGTTAGATATTATTTGATGATAAGGTATGAAAATAAGGTATGCTTTATGAATTCTTTTATAAATCTTTTTTTTTTTGAAAGGAAGCTTTTCAAAATCTCAATGGTTCTATCTTGAGAAGGAGTTAACTTATGTATCATGGTTTGGATGCTCAAGTATAAAGTTGAGTTTCAAATATATTTTTTCATATCAATTTGTTAGATGCTAGATGAACCTATAATTTAAAGGCCTCTAATTTATGGTTATATCCTAGATCTTGCTAAGCATGTTAAAGGCTTATTGAATAATTGCATGTGCCATGGAAGTTCATAGTGCTGTAAAGCTGAGGTATCACTATATAACTATTGACTATGATTGGATAGTATTAGAAGACTTGCTTAAGATGTGATGATCTAGGTGAAGCATGGAGTCATGGGGAGCTTTGTAATTGGTAAGGTCTTAGGATCAAATAACTGAGTAGTTGAATCTTAGAAAGAAGGTCAATAGCCATTGTATAATAAGTCAAGGTTATCAAAGGTGTGAAGGCTCAAATATTCATCTAGAAGTGTGTGATGGTTGTTTTTGGGTGTGCAATAAGTTTCAAAGGTGGATGTTGACCAAAAAAATGATTGTTGACTATGTGTGTTTTAAGATTCTAGGGTTTTAGGATTTGATATAAAAATGGTTTTCATTATGAGATGAGGTCTAAGGATTCTTAATAGGTTGAATGGGCCAAATGGTTGTCAAAACAAGATTCACAAATATTTGAAGGTTTGTGGTTCTCAACTTATTCAAGATTTTATCAAGATGGAAGCCTAACTATCTAGTAGGTTTTTGAAGGAAGTACATTATAAAGGATGATATTGGTGATGAAAACTGGTGTGCATGAGGTGGAATATGATAGTGATCTAGATATGAACTTTTAGGTTCTGAATATGTGTCTACTAAAAATTATGGGCTTTACAAGTTCCAGGTAGGGCTATAAAGAGCCTAGATAAGCTTAGGATGAAGAAGAGTGCCTTTTTTGATAAATTTATACAAAAGAGAAAGGAATGAGTATTTCAAGGAGAGTTCTTAGGTTGGTTGAGATCATGTTTCCTATTTGGTGAGAGGCATGAAGTTTTGTTGATGGTCCTTCTGGTAGCTTGAAAGAGAAGGCTAGTAAACATGTGTGGTGGTTCTCCATGGTGTGTGGAGATCTGAAGATTCTTAATATGTGAAATGGATAAAAAATATTATGGGGATTCCCTCTCATATGCTTCTTTTTGAGTTCCATAATATTCTAATATATTTTTGTGTTCCTTACTTTATTGGTTATAGTGCTTAGTTGAAGAAGAGTGTTGACATGGAGTAAGAGGAAGTTATCAAGGAAAAATTAGGTTGGCTCAAGGTAAAGGGGAGTTTGTATCATCTTTCTAATATGGTCCTTTCCTCTTGATTTTATTTTTAGGGCCTCAAGATTAGTTGGTGCCTACTATATCCTTGTGTCAAAGGGGTAGAAAGTTCCTATTGTAGGAGTGCTTGAAGAGAGAAAAGGTGAGTTGTAAATTGATATATGGTGATTTTTGGCATAAATTAAATAGGGTGAGATTGTTGGAGAGTTATCAATTATGTCATGTTTATGTCATGAAGGTGTCCAAGTGAGTGTATAAATTGCCTTGATAGTCTATTTGACAATGACAAATTGTGCAATATGCTTGTCCTAGTATACTTTGTTGATATTTTGTTTTGGCATGGTTAGAGATGTTAAACAATGAATATGGAGTATTAATGATGTGAAAGAGGTCTATAATATGTTTTATATGATTTTAATACTTATGTGTATAAGCGGAATTCATCTAGTTATCCATATTTTTCATATAGACACTTTGGGTCCAGTGGCAAAAAATTTGAGTAGGTGGTTTGATGATGTCACCATTACCACATGTGGATGAGTTAGGGGGAGTTGGTCATATTGTTTTGATAACATTAGTCCCTAATTATTATGTGTTAAATATCATGTCATTAGCCTAATCATGCCAAAATTTATGCAAGTAAACATTTGGGCTCTTAGGCATTTTAATAGTGTTTTCCCATACTTTGCCAAATTTACACAAGGTAAGAAATAACCAAGTAATCATTTAGATTGTAGCATATCTTATACATGTGGATGTTTTAGGACCAGGTGATAATATGGGTTTGTTTATTTTTATGCTTATTTAATTTGCACTAACTTTCAGGTCAAGGGACAAAGTACAAAAAAAGATATACTTATTCAAATTTGTCCTTCCATATAAGTTCTAAGCATAGTTAGCTCTTTGACAGAGGATTTTGAGAAGGAATTATAATGGAAATATATCTCATACATGTGAGGGTTCCAAGATTATTTTGTCACATGGTTGGATTCTCCTATGTGAGGAAATCATATGGTTTAAATTTGATAACATGTGATTGAGTGAGATAAAAGATATGATTGTGAAAATTTGGCCTTCTAGGAAAATAAGCAAGGTTCACATAGTCAAATTTTTACAAGTTAAAGTTTGAGCAACATCGACAGAGATCATTGCTCCAAGAAGTCATGAAGCAATGAGATGCGTATAGGTGCATGGTGTTTAATGTTGATTAAAGATAAAGATTAAGCTTCTTCAAAGGATCAATAATGAGTAGGTGATCATATAGATAGAGATCAATGGTGTGTATTAAAGTCAAAAGTTCAAAGTAATAGTGGTTTATAGTTGTTAAATACCAAGATATGTATAGGATACCAATAGAGCACATTGAATAAAAGTTTCTAGATTACATGAGATGATGTTAACATATTCAAGGTTTAATGTTTGAGAATTGGTGACTATGTGTTAAATTTCAAATAATATCGATGGTGAATTTTTAATCTAATTAGTGAGGACACAAGATAATATCATGGTGTTTGAGGTTTAACTATAACCATTTGCATTTGAATATTTGAATTTGCAAAGGAAAAACTAGTACTCTATATTTTGGCTATATCTTTCGATCCAGGGAGAATTTACTCATGGTGTAAAAATAGAAATTTTAGAAGACTCAAAGGTACATATATAAATATAGATTTTAAGATAAAAAAATGTGTATATGCATAGTTATGAAGGTTTAAATTTGACTATGTGTTTATTTGTATTATGCAAGTGACTCGAGAAGGATATTTGAGATTGTATTGATGTTATTTGAATGTCTCATGTTGAATTAGTTATTTAGGAGTATTTTAGACTACATGAGGATGATATATATGCATTATGAAGATTTCAATAATCATATTAGTATGAACAAAGGTTTATAAGTTGACTATGTATTTGTTCATGATAACTGTGTGCACAAAATGTTGTTTGAGAAATTGGTGCTTAAGAAAAAGGGTACAATGTTGGTTTTTATCACTTAAGGGGGATATATAGATCATATGGAATGGGTCCATGATTTTTTAGGTGGCTATATGTTCTTGTTTTCTTTGATGAAGTGATAAAGGAGTGAATGGGTTCACATGGGACTGATAAGGGTTACAAGGGCCTAATTAAAAGGTGTAGTTCCTTAAGGGTGACCCATATATTCTATGATCAACCTATGATGTTTGTTTTTGATTATTTTATTGATGTGAGAAATGACTTAAGGATTAAGTCATGCTTGATGGCTGACCAAGGAAGTGGTTATCATGTTTTCTCTATAACTAGTGCAATCAAATGTGTTAGTTTCTAGATTTTGGGTGAGACTTTGAGGATTTTGTGGATGTGGAGCCAATAGAAGGGGAGAACCATTGAAAAATAAGGTACAAGTTAGTGAAGACTAGAAAAGAGAAAAGAGAATTAGACATGTTTACCTGATCAAGGTGATGAAGGTGATCACATAGATCATTAAAACTAATAACCCTAGAAGAGGTAGAATGAGTAATTATTCTCATGATACTATTCAAAAGTGTGTGTTTGGTGAGTGAAGGCAAGGTGAAGGTTGTGCATGCCCATTGGATGAGCTGAATAAAAAAAATTAAGAACTATTTATATGACTTGTAAGTCATAATTATGTTGAAATAATAGTGCTCTTGATGTTTGAGTATGAATGAAGGTGAAGAGTAATAATCAGAGGTCCATAATTAGGTGTTGAAAAAGTCAATTCAAAATTGGATGTGTTCATAGGATTTTTTATGGTAGCTAAACATCTAGGGTAGTTTTATCCTCCCTATAAGTTGAAACTTGATAAAAGTTTGGTTGTTGTTGAAGCTCAACTAGATACATATTTTAACACCTTGTGGGATTATAGTCTCACTAAATAGGGATGGTAGTTCCTTGATCAATTTTAGATGGTCTAAATCAGATCTTGTCATTATATGACTATAGCCCATCTTGTAGGTTTCAGTGTGTTTTATCCCCCAAGAGCATTTCCCATGTATATGCTATGTTGATGTGATGTATGCTCTTGTTTATGCTTTGGATGTATGTACTTTCATGTTTATATTTCTACATCAAGTTGATGAATGATGGAATTGTTTTGGAATTGAATGTGAATTATTTTATATTGATTCAGCCCCCTCTCAGTAACTACTTTCAAAATTAGGTGGGGTATTTTGAATAGGTGGTGGTTGAACTATTTGTATATGTCTTTCCTCTATAACCTCATTACTAAACATGTTTTTATTTTTAAAAAAGTCTTATGGATTTTTAATTGCATTTGTCTATATTGGCACTTGATTTGGTATTTTGTTCTATAATAGTGTTTGGGTTTGAGAGTATATCTTTATAAGACCCTTACTAATATGTGTTTTTTATATCGACACCCCTTTATCAATGATTTATTTGAATTTATTAGAGAAACTAAGTATGCGATTACAAACAAGGTCAACATTTAGATTTTCTCCAAAGATACATGTTAATTGTGTATCTAATAAATTATGTGAGAAATAACTAGCTAGAGCTCTCCAACTTTATAAGTATTCTAAGAAGATCTCTCTTCCTTGATTCTTGTTGTTTCATAAATATAAAACCATTAATTCATGTTTTTTGTTGTAAGATAAGTGCTTGAAATTATTTTTTGATAGGTCATTAAAAGTAGTTACTGATTGATTTAGTTGTTTAAGAAGCCATTCTAGCATTTGCCCACCCAAGTTGCATGGAAATAAGTGTAGAAAATAGATGTTTTTGACGCTACCACTTGGGATGCCATAGAGAATGTTTTTGATGTTATATTGGATCTCCTTTACATTAATGTTAAAAAAAAAAAATCATTTCATAATGGGGTGGGAAAGGAACCTAGAGAAAGTTGATATGAAATGGATAGTGTCTTAAGTCATCAAATTTGTACTTTCTAGGTACTTGCTTATAGTTATGAAACTATCTCCTTCAGTATATTCCATTTGTGGATATTGGGTGGATTATATGATGAAATGAGGGAAAATTGTTAAGTATTAGTGAATTTTTGGTATTGGTTAGCATTAGTATAGGTGGGAATGGATCCTCCTTGTGTAGTTCTACTAGGTGTATTCACCCTATATCCTAAATTCTGAGTCAAACGAGGGATATATTATTGGTTTGGATTGGATTTGTAATATGTGAGGTGTTGGTAATCTTAAGGAATCCATTAATGAGAATGGTAGGGGATATACTATTTATATAATAAAATATTTTATTGGTTTTGAGGAATTTGTTGTTGATTTAGAAGTCATCATTGCTCTTATTGGTTTACAAGAGGAACTTATTTTCATTTTTGTGAATTAGAATAAGTTGGTAATGTACTTTGTGAAATATCCATTGCATTTGGTGGTATATTATTTAAATCTTATTATGAATAGTCTGGAACTTCTTTTGAATCATTAGGTGTTTGTCTTACATTGGAAAGGGTCTCCTAATGTTTTTAAAATGTATGATACATATCAAGTGGAACTTGGTGTCAATCATTCATTGGTATGAGTTATTAAAGAGGGGCCAAAGGATCTATATCAAATGTAGGACTAGATAGGTATTATTAATATTGACTATTTTGACCATAAGTAAAAATAAGTCAACCCCCTATAGTTGAAAACTTGATATAAGGGCCTTATAGGGTGTAATATGTTGTACCATGGTTCTAATGAGGTCAATAAATGTGTCTTTAGCCTTGGTCATATTAAAGTTTTGTCCTAGATAGTCGTATGTCATTATAATTGTCATATTTGAGTCATTTATGAAGATTTTAAGGTTTGCCATTAAAGACAAGTGATCTAATGTTTGCTTCAACATTCCATGTGTTCATGGATGTTAGAGATGATATTTTATAACTAAAAAAATGTAGGAGTAACATCAGAATAAGAAGATCAATTGTAGTTAAGGTAATTTTTAGTAGTTTTATAGATTATATAGGAGTTTTGGAATGTGTGGAAGTTTTTTTAGTGACCTTTAGGCCCCTTGAAATAATTTTAATTCTTGATCAGCCTTTAAAATCCAAAAAATGGTATAAAACTATTATAACGCTCCATCACTCTCCTTGGCATGTAAAAATGGTCAAGTAGTTTTGGTTTAGTATAAACAATAGGAGTTGAGTAAGGTCAAATTAATTAGTGGGAGGTAGTACTATTTTTCATTCTAATTTCATCGTAATATATTAAATTTTGGTGTACCAAATTTTACAAACCATTGTTTGGAGTGCTAGTGACTCATTTATGTATAGACATCCCCAAAGCCTTTAGGTTTCCTCTTTGTTTGCATAAATCTATAAAAAACACTTATCATAAGTGATTATAAGGAGTGTGGTCTTCCTTCTCACATGGTACTTTATCTTATATGCATATGTTATGTGAAAGAGTTGAATATAAATATCCCACTTTTCTAGTTGAGATTTCTATTACTAGTCTACATATGGTTTTCATCATTTGAAGGGGCCTATATACTTGTTTTATATTATTAACAATGGTAATGTAAGGTAATGGTTTGAGTTTAACATTAAACTTCATAGTGATCAATAATTATTCTCCAAGGAGTTATGGCCTCAAATTTATCTATAGAGGAATAACATAGTTAGAAACATGCTACAGTCAACTTCCTTACAAACATTCACCTAAAATTAGGTGAAAAAGAGTTTTGAGAAATCATGGTGATGGGATGAGGAGTTTTCAAGATGTTTAATACACTATTAATGCTTGATCAATAAAGTTTCAAATCTTAAAATGATTTGTGATTGGTTGTGATAACTAGTTCTTTCATATACACAGTTCTTAATTTGATGTTCACCTATAAGTGTTCCATAAAAGACTTAGCATATTAGATTGAAAGAATTTAAACTTGTTTGAATTAAACAAAGGTGGAGAAGATCGATTTAGAATATTTAAGGAGGTATAATATTGGATTTATAACTAATTAATCATGCACATAGCCATAAATCCTATCTCTACATACATTTTTTCTACATGTACACCTACTGGTGGTCCCAATAGAGGAGTGAGTTGTCAAGTGTTAGGTGTTTGAACTAGTTTGAAACCTAATTGAGGTATAGAAACATGCAGAGTACATTGTGAAAATTGTGTAATCATAAGGTGGAAAATAAACTTGAATCTTATACCTTAATTTCATAAAGTTGCATTTGGGATAAATTACCTTAATTTTTTCAAATCAAGGTCTTACCCATACTTTATGCCATCTTACAGTAGGGTTACATGAGGCCTAAAAAGGTTTAAATATTTCCATAATGTAGCTCATGTGTATGGGGAATGCCTTGAAAAATAATATGGTTTTTTGGATAAGATAGGGTGATGTAAGAGGGTTTTCAACTCAAGCAATCCTTCACTGTAGTCTTTCAGTGTCATCTATAGTACTATTGAAACATGACCTTTTAATGAAATAAGATATAATGGAACAATAACTTCATGGAAAGTGACTCCATTTGGGTAGAAATTAAACCATTAATCTCCATATAAACCAAAAAAAAATTGAGAGGGTTGATGTTCATATTTTTATAGATATGATCACCTACAAGAGTATTGAAATCTCCTAAAGAGGACCTATAATTTGACTCTATGTTCACAGTATTTTAAACATTACAGTTTAGATTTAAGATTAACATAGGAATTATAAATTTTATTCCAAAAAATAAAGAGGACCTTGATTAATTAAATAAGTTTGTAAACATGTAACATAGGTATAAGGAATAAACGTTACCTACGAAGAACATCCAAAACTACCATCGATTATACATAGTCTAGAGACTAGGCCTAGTGAAATAGAAAGGTGAATTGAGAGAGTTAATAGAGGTATGGGGTATTAAAAATGTATGAGAGTACCATGAAAATTATTTTAAAACTCCTCATGATATTATATAATTATAGGAGGTAGAAACTAAGTTATATTTTCAAAGTCATACTTAGGTGGTTATGACCCTACACATAGTCAATGTTACACAAACTAGTCTTGAGATAAATTGAAATGTTTAAAATGATAGAAATGTGATCTAACATAAATATTTGATATATAAGTTATTTAATACCTAAAATCACCTATAAAAACATTGGATTTACTTAGATAATAGTTTAAATTCCCTTCATTTTATCTTAGACACAGGGCACTCCTAGATAGACTACCCTCCAGGTTTAGTATGAAGCTGGTAAGAGAGATGAGATATGAGTGTTAAAACACTTAAAGAGGATTTGTAATGTTTATTTTAACTTTAAATTATATATATATATATATATATATATATATATATATATGTCCCTATAGTCTTGAAAACCTAATCAGAGGTGGTTATAAGCCATGAACATAGTCAAGCTTGTTAAGCCTAATACTAAGTATAAAGCCTTAATGGGATCTAGCTATCACTAATATGAATAGATGAACCTTAAAATGAAATAGATAAAATTTATGGGAGAGTTTATGATGATTTAAATCCATTTTTATGTATAAAATAATCACAATAAAGACATTTTTTGCTCAAAGCTATCATAAGGTATGCATAATACACTATCAAGATTGATAAGCCATATTTGAAAGTTCACATCTATACGAAATTGTTTCATGGTGAAACAAGGAGCTATTATAATTGTATGAGAGTAATTAAATTCAAATTTGTGGAATTTTTTTGGGGGTCAGATGTCAGGATTGTATGAACCATCCTTAAGAGTCCAAACTCTCTAAAACACTCATAAACCCTTGATTTTCACTTGATGGAGGAAATACCAAATAGAATGAATTAATATGGGGTAGTATGTTCTATAAATGGTTTTTCACATGTATAAAACTATCTAAATATCCATGACACATGATTTGTCTAAACCTTAATTATATGGATAAGACTAAAATGGGGTTTTTTTATATCGATTTATGTGTTTTGTAGGTACTAAATAAAATGAAAAGATGAGAATAATTTAGGGAGGTAAATTAATAGTTTTTAAAACTACCTAAATCCATTTATCACCTAAGATAAACACATAAACATGCTTCTTAACTCATTCAATTTAGGCAGTTTGTGGTAGATAATGGCAATGGAGAGTGACTACCATGTGAGAAGGTGAGAAGTCAATTAGGGTCATTTTAAGGTCTTATTCATGGAATGGAAGTAAAAGGGAATAAATAAAAGTATCATAAAATCCATTACATGGATTTTATTGAACAAGTTAAGGCCATCTTGATGAAAAATGTTGAGATAGAACTATAAAACTAGTGATGGTGACTGTAGATGGTGAGAACATGTGTCTAGAAGAAGGCCATGAATTAGGGACTTATATAAAGATTTTTGTGGTGTGTTTATAATAAATTATTGATATTGATCATGTGTAAACTATACTTATTATGGACTTAAGAATTCAAAATAAGCATAATCATGAAGTCAATTTTAGGAATCCATTTGAAGACCTATATGCCTAGTTTAGAGAGTTGTCATGCTTGAGGTGGACATTTCCCAAGAGGAAATTCAAGACCTCTATTATAAACATCATACTTTTTAAATTTAAATTATTTTAATTCCTTGATAAGTTTAATTATGACCCTTGAGCTCTACTTTATTTTCTCTCTTCTCACATTCTATGAATGCAAGGCATTTTAGCTCTTGTATTTGAATTCCATATTTGGTATGATGAAGCCCTACTGATTTGATATTGTACTTTACCTTTGAAATAAGATATGTAATATAGTTTGAGCTCATAAAATATTTTGTCAAAGTGTGTGAAAATATGTATAGTGAATAATTGAGTGATTGATATCCATCCTTATTTTCTCTCAATCCTTCCATGTTTGATACAAGTTGTTTCACTCTAACAAGTCACATAAAGTGTTGTCAAGTGTATGGGTCTATATTAAAGTGTAAAAGTATCATTATTTTATAAAATTTATCTTAAGCTCAATAACCTTTATTATTTTCATGCATATTACCTCCAAGTTTGAAATAATAGCAATTTAGGTAATATTAGTGTTGTAGGTCATGATTCTTAGTGTAAGAGTATAGTATCATAGTGGAGAAAGTTTTAGTTTATCACCCACTTATATTATTTTAATTTCATGTCTAATTATATATCTTTTCACATTATCAATCAATTATTATAGGTGATAAACACTTAAGGATCAATCTAGGGAGCTAGCCCTTAAACCTAGAGGTCTACCTCTACTATAGGCAACCCAAAAGCTTATAGGTATTACAATGTTGCCCAAATATTATATTAGGATTTAAAATACTCCTTTGGGTTCAAATATTTAATTCTAATAGTTATGACATTCCTAGTTTTACTATTATCTTAAAGAAAACTTGTCAAGGTGAATGTCGGTATTGAGAACATCATAGTTGCATATGGTGTGTTACTTAGCATTTAGAGACTCCATTTAAGATAAAATATGGTTGTAGATCACTTTTTTGTCATATTATTCTATTCATACTTCATGGTCCTTACTATGTCATATTTTAGTATAGTTTTCAATCCCATAAACCCACCTCCTCAACTTGAGCTTCCTCTTTAACTTCAACATACTCAACCTATCTTAACCTTTGAAGAACAAGATAAATTTGAAATCCAAGAAGATTAAGAGAGTGAATGAGAACTTTAGGATAACATGGATAGAAAACATGACTTCCTAACCTTTAACACTAAAAATCCTATCCATATTTATGCATATGATAACATACCCCCTAGTCCTATAAAGACTATTACCATATTTAATGGTAAAGGCCATGTCACTCATAGTTAACATATTAGGGATATCTCAAAATTTTGTAGTTTTCATAATGTCAACAAATTCAATATTTCTAGCACAATCCTTGCCATATCCCTTATATGGAAATAAATTGACTAGTATAGGAATTTCTTGATGGATGTATCACAACTTAGGATAATTTTGGAGAGATAATAACATCAAGGTTTGAAGACAAGAGTGATCACACATCAATCATTCACCAACTCAATGTCATTCAAAGAGCCCCAAAGGAGATGATGCCTAATTTTATTGAGATATTCAAAAGGACATGGCATAGGTTTCCTCTTCTCATGAGAGCATGTGCTAGCTTTGTGTTTCTTACATATCTAAGGGCTATTGGTACTTACATAGCCATAATGTTGTAATCCATGGGTGGCTACACCTTATTTGAAACATATGACCTTTTCATTAGAGATGAGAATGGCCTAATACAAGATGTATAGTTGATTTTAAAAGTTTTTAGGCCTTTTCTACTAGATACTTATGATAATACTCTAATTTTTGACCAAATTCCAAATGATAACACCAAGCCTAGAGTTTCCCATAATAAGGTAGATGATGTGATAGATAAAGATGCAAGGATTTAGTTTTTAACATCTCATATTAGAAAATGAAGTCTACATCAAGGTGTTCATAAAACCCATACCCCTATCCTCAATAATTGAATAGGTTCCCACCTCAACAATATGGTTAAGTTAGAGGTCAAAGGCAACCTAAATTTAATAGGCCTACAAGTGCATACAATCCATCTTCCATCTCCAGTAGAAGAGAAATGGTACCAATTCACAGAAACTTGGTGCAAGGAGAGGAATTGAAAAAAGGTTGACTCATGGATTAAAATTAAGGTGGAGAGAAGGCTTTGGTTTCTTAAGGAGGATTAACTCCTTAACTATCAGTATATGATGAGGTTCTCATATAAGCAAATGAAGGGTGGTAGCCTCAAGGAGTGATTTTCACTAACTTCCTAGTTGAAAATACATATGTTTTCAACCATCGTAATTCAGTTTTAGCTAATAATATATAAAATATAAGGGATCTAGGATATGCTAATGGTTTTTTTATAACTTCAAATAGTCTTCCTACAAGGTAACAAGGTGTGACTACAAGCATGATAGTCCCTATAACTCCTATACATTCTTCAAATAAGAATGTTGGATGGGTTGATCAAGGTGATCCAATGTCTCAAGATATAAACACTTCATTGCATTAAAAAACTCAAGAAAATGTGAGTGATCTTATTCTAAACATTGTTGAATCTTTGAATAGTGCTAAGACTTCTCTTTCTCTTTGGGAGATGCTTCACTTGCTTGGCCAAAATGAACTTTTTCAAAAATACTTATCTCAATTTCATATTAGCCCTCAAAAATCAATTCATGGTGATTTTTCTATCACCAATTATCCTAATCCCATTGTTTATCTTTCTTTTAAATCTTAAAAACCTCTACCCTTATACCTCACTCTCATTATTGGGGATAAGCTTGTTCACAACTACATAGTTGATAGTTGAGCTAGAACTTTGATGATGCCCAAGGTTGTAGCTAATAAATTGGGCCTAAATTATGAACCATATAGTAAATTGGTGATTAAAATTTATGGAACATGTGACAAGTTAGTAGGATTTATCAAAGTATTGAGATTTTCTATTCATGATTTTTCTAGCTTCCCTACTCGCTAAGACATTATGGCTATTGACTTGACTACTCACTTTGCTATCTGCCTCTCAAGGGATTTTATAGACAAGATAGGAGGATAAATATTAATTTATTTGTCCCTATTGGACTTTAGGTTAAGGTATGGAGTAAAGGTAACCATTAGAACTCAACTAATAGCTGACTTTCACATTAAGCCCTATGTAAAAGTAAACTCTAACCTCCATTATGTCATCAATGATCTTGAGAAGTTTGTTGTGTATGATGGAACATGTTATAAGATTAAGGGAATATCTGATATATTTTTAGATTAGTATGGTGTAAAACCTATGGAGATTAGCCATACACATATTTTGAACAAACTGATCTTGAAATACACATCATCTATGAGGGAGCATATGAATATTATAAGGTAAGCATTGAATATTCTTTTTCACAAGATGCTAAGGTAAAATAGGTCATTCACATGTATGATTATGATAGATTGAAACAAATGATAGATAAATATGGTGTGAACAACCATGTAAATTTGGTTACACTTGATGAAACATCCCTTAAAGATGACAGTCATTAAGATGAAGATGACATATGGTAGAAGTTTCATGGCATAAGTCAAGAATTTGAGAAGCTAAATAAGACCATTTATCATCCTAATAAACTTGAATCTAATGATAAATTTTTTGATGAACCTAACAATAAGGTTATTGAGTGTCTTATTGAGCAAAAAAGAGAAAGTCTTATTAGACATGAAGTTGAGTGTATTATTACTATCTAAGAAGTTACAACCTTGAAAAAGCCTAATGAATCTAAAATAGAAGTGTGTATGTTTGAGGGGTATTACAAACCAAAATCTAATATTAACCATTTTTTATACATGTTATAGCCATAAAATACCAATCTTGATGGTCTTATACTCTAAGGACATCATGACAATGAAGAGAGCAATGATGAAGCAACTTGGATGACTCCTAACACTTAGTATGAGAAGTGTTATGTGAACATGATAGAGTTTAGGAAAGATATAATTTAAAATAATATCATTGGAAGGAAAAATAAAATATCCTTGAAATCTCCAAGTAGCATTCTTATAGGTAGAAGAAGATCCAAAGATGGTAAGTCTTTTGACCATCAACATGAACAAGTGTTTGTCGAAAAGCATATTCCACATGATAGGTTAATTTCATGGAGAAGTAAGGATGTAAGAGGAAGAATTGTTGACCCCAATTTAATCATGGTTATTTTTTTTCCAATTCATGTTTGAGGTATTGTAAATATTAGGATAGGTGTGTGTCTTTGATTTTATTGAGTGTGTGTTCCATAAGTGTTCTTGAGAACATGTGTGTTTTCTTACGTATATCTTTATTTGTGTTTTATATTATTGTTTTTATGTTGTTTAGTGTGGTTTAGAAGCTAATTTAGTGTCAAATCAATGTATAATTGAATCCATATCCTAATGGATAGGAGTATGCTACTAGTCTTTGGCATAGTTGGCTTGCCACCCTTAGGAAATTGCCAATAATGTTAACTATTTTGACCACAAGACAAAATATGTCAACATAATATAGTTTAAAAGTTTTTCCTAGTCCTATTTAGGTAAATAAATGTGTCTTTAGCCTTGATCATATTAAATTTTTATCTTAGATAGTCTTATGTCATTCTAGGGGTCATATTTGAATCATTCATGAAACTTATATAGTTTACCATTAAATACAAGTGTTTTAAAGTGTAATTTAATGTTATATGTGTCATTGTATGTTATAAATCCTACTTTATAAAGAAAAAAATGTAGGAGTAACATAAGAACAAGAAGATTAGTGGTAGTTACAATAGTTTGTATTAGTTGTATGGATTATGCAAGAGTTTTGGCACATGTGGAAGGATTTATAATGACCATCTAAGTACCTTTAACTAATTTTAATTATTTATCAGCCTTAAAGATCCCAAAAAAGTCATAAAATCATTTTGTTGTTCCATCACTCTCCTTGGCATGTAAAAATGGTCAACTGGTTTTGGTTTAGTATGTATAAGAGGAGTTGAGTTAGGTCATATAAACTTGGTTAGAGGTATTACACTTTTTTCACTCTAATTTCATGGAATGAGTTCCAATTTTGGTGTATCAAGATTTATCAACCATTTTTTAGAGTGTTAGTGAATCATTTCTACATACACATCCCCATAGCCTTCAAGTTTCCTCTTTGTTTGCATAGTTCTATATAAACTAGTATGAAAGTGATTTTGAGGAGTATGGTCTTCCTTCTCATATTGTCATTTTTATAATATGAATGATTTATGTGAAATAATTAGGCATAAATATATCACTTTTCTAGTTGAGAGTTTCATTACTAGTCTACAGCGTATTTTCATCATTTGCAAGGGCTTATATCCTTGTTTGATATTCTTAATAATGGTAATAAAAATTAATGGTTTGAGTTTATAGTTTCAATTAATAGTGATCAATCATTATTTTCCAAGGAGATGTCACCTCAAATTCATCTCTAGAGGAATAACACAATCAGAAACATGGTACAATCAACTTCCCTATAAACATTCACCTACAATTAGGCAAAAATCAATTTTGAGAAATCATGGAGATGGGATGAGTAGTTTTAAAGATGTTTAATAAAATATCAAAGTGTTATCAATAAAGTTTTAACTATTCAAATTATTTATGATTGGTTGTGACAACTAGTTGTTCCATATACATAATTCTTAGTTTGATGTTCACCTATAAATGTTCCACAAAAGATTGAGCATATTAGAATGAAATCATTTGAACTTGTTTGAGGTCTCCCAAGGTGGAGAAGATAATTTTAGGCTATTCAAGGAGGTCTAATATTAGTTTTATATCTAATTCATTATGCACACAGTCATACATCATACCTCCACAGATAGGTTTTCTACATGTACACCTAATGTGGTCCCAATAGAGGAATGAGTAGTTAAACGTTAGGTGTTTGAACTAGTTTGAAATCTCATTCAGGTCTAGAAACATGGATATTACTATTTTTAAAATGGTAGAGTCATAATGTGTTTAAAAAATTGAATAGTATACCTTAGTTTGAGAATGTTTCATTTGAAATAAGTTACATTAATTTATTTGAATCAAGGTCTTGTCCATACTTGATGCCATCTTATAAAAATGTAACATGAGGTCTAGATAGGTTTGAATACTTCCATCATGTATTCGAAGTGTATGGGGAATGTATTTAAAAATAACATGGTTCTTTGGACAAGAGATGGTGATGTAAGAGGGTTTCCAGCTAAAGCAATCTTTCACTAGAGTCTTTTAGTGTCATCTACAGTACTACTGAAACCCAAGTGACCTTTCAATGCAATAAGATATAATGGAACCATACCTTCAAGACAAGTTAATAAATTGTGGTATAAATTACACCATGGATATTAATATAATAAAAAGAGAAATTTAGAGGGTTTATGTTCATATTTTTAGAGAAATGATAACCTACATGACTCTTGAAATATTCTAAAGAGCACCTACAGTTTTATTGTATGCTAACAGTATGTTAAACATGATAGTTTGGATGTTATGTTAGCATACACATGATATATTTTAGTACACAAAAATTTGAATAGGACATTTATGAATTAAATAAGGTTATAAATAATTAACACATCGATAAGGCATAAACATCACCTACATAGAACATCCAAAACTACCACCTATAGTACACAATCTGCATAATAGGCCTAACCAAGTATAAGGGTGAATTACGAGAGTAAACAAAGGTATACGGTGTTAAAAATTTTTGAGACTAAATAAAAAATGGTAGTAACACTCATCATGATATTCTAATATTACAGGGTGAATAAAATAAGTTATCTTTTCAAAGTCATACTCAAGTGGTTATGATATTACACATAGTCAATGTTATACAGACTAGTCTTGAGAGAAATTGAATGGCTTAAAATGATAGAGAGGTTATCTAACCTAAATATTTAGTATAAAAGGTATTTATGACATAATATTACCTTTCATAACATTTTTATGACTTAGACAATAGGGAAAGTTCCATCTGTTCTATCTCACACAAAGGGCACTCCCAAATTAACTACCCTTTATGTTTAGCATGAAGATGGAAAGAGAGATGAGATAGGAGTTTTGGAAAATTGTATGATGATTTTTAATTATTATTTTAGCATTAAAAAATGTCTATAATACCCTTAAGTCTTGATAAACCACTCATAAGTGGTTACATACCATGAACATAGTAAGTCTTGTTAAGCCTAAAATGAGTCCTAAAGCCCTAATTGGGTCTATATATCACTTCTATAACTAGATGAACCTTGTAATGCATTGGATTAACTTTAAGGGAGAGGTTATGATTAGTTAAATCCATTATTACATATAAAATCATAACAAAAAAAGCCATTTTTGGCTCAAACCTATCACAAGGTATGCAAAATACACTCTTAATCTTGATAGGCCATATTTGAAAGCTCAAGCCTATATGTACATGTTTCATGGTGATCCAATGAGTTTGGAACATTGGATGGGAATCCTAAAATTGAAATTTTTGGAATTTGCTTGGAGTTTTGACCTCAAGATTGTATGAATAGTCTTTAAGAGTCCAAACTCTCTAAAACCCTCCTAAACCCTTGATTTTGACTTGATAGAGTAAATAAAAATGGGAATTCATGAATAAGGGGTAGTATGGATTGGATAAGGTTTTTTACTTGTATATATCTCTCTCAAGCTCCATGACACATGATTTTTTTGAGCCCTAATTATATGGACATGATTGAAATAAAGATTTTTGCAAAGGTTTGTGTGTTTTATAGGTGTAGAGCATCATGAAAAGGTGAAAATAATTTGGGGAGGTCAATTAAGAAATTTTATAACTCCATAAATCCATTTTTTACCTTAGATAAACACAAAAACATTTTTTCTAACTCATTCACTTTAGGCAGTCTATGGTAGATAATGGAAATGGAGAGTGACTACTAAGTGAGAAGGTGAGAAGTTAAATTTGGGTCATTTTAAGGTCTAATTTATGGAATAGAAGGAAAGGGGACTTAAAATATGTGTCATATCATCCTTTACATATATTTTATTAAATAATTAAAGGACATATTGATGATAAATATGAATACAGACCTATAAAGATAGTGATGGTGAGAACAAGTGTTGAGAAGAAGGGCATAAATTAGGGACACATCTAATGATTTTTATGGCATGTTTATAACCCTTCCTTTACATTACACATGTTTCAACTCTCCTATCCTAGTATTGAGTAGTCAAAAAGTTTCCTAATCACAAAGGCAATTTCAAGAAGCTGTTTGAAGACTTCTACACCAAGTTTAGAGAATTATCATGATTCGGGTGGACATTTTCCAAAGAGGACCTTCTATACATCTATTATAAAATTTATCCTTCTATAATGTGTCTAGTTTTCATTCCTTGATATGTGTAATTATGATGTTTGAGCTCTAATTTATTCTATCTCTTCTCATATTCTATAAATGCAAGCCATTTTGGGTCTTGTATTTAAATTCCACACTTGGTATGACAAATCACTACTAGTTTGATATTGTAATTTTCTCTTGAAATAGTATATGTAATATAGTTTTGAGTTCATAAACTATCTTTTAAAAGTGTGTTAAGAGATGTATAGTGAATAGTCAGGTGATTGATATCCATCATTGCTTTCTCTCAATCCTTCCACATTTGATGCAAGTTTTTTCACTCTAACAAGTCACATGAAGTTTCTCAAGTGTATTGGTTTATATTAAAGTGTAAAAGTAGCCTTAGTGTCTTAAAATAATATTTGTTTCACTCACCTTGAGTAGTTTCATGCATATCACCTCCATGTTTGAAATACTAATGTTAGATCAATTCAAGATTCTAAGACTAGTGTTGCAAGTCATGATTTATAGTGAAAGAGTATCATATCACAATGGATATATGTTTGGTGTATCACCCCCTTTAGATTATTTTAATTTCATGTATACTTATATCTCTTTTAACACAAGTAATCAATTAGTGAAGGTGATAATCACTTAAGGATCAGTCTAGCGAGTTATCCCTTAAACCTGGAGGTCTACCTCTACTATAGGCAACCCACAAGCCTAGAGATATTCCAATGTTGCTCAAATATTATATTATGATTAAAAAACCTCCTATATACTTCAATATTTGGTGAAAATAGTTACATTTTTTCATATGTTATATAAATTCAATGTTATTGAATTAGATTGTAGCCAAAGAAGCCATTAATTCAACAACAAGATGATTTGTGTAATATTGACTAATTTTTTGTATACTGGATTATATAATGTGAGCAATTTGTAAAGGATCAACCAATGTACCCTTCAATTTTATATATGAAATAATGGTTAGTATTGTAATTTGAGTATGAATTTTCTCCTATAGTTTCTCCTCTAATCAGACAAGGGTATATAATTATTCCATTAGAAAATCAAGTGGGAGCCTAAAACTTGATTCTATTGGCTTTTATAGATATTTGTCTTGATCTTATATAGGTTGGTTATTGAATATACCTTGTCTTGATCCTAAAATTATATGAATATATTTAAACACTATCAAGTGCTCCTCTCCATCATAAAATTTTTATTCTTAGATGTTAGGACCATAATAAGCCCCATTACTAGTTTACCTTAGCATCTTTGGAATATTACCTAGTTTTGAAAAGCATTATAAATGTGATATTGGTTAGTTTATGTATAGAAATTTAGAATGATGTCAAATGGTCATTAGAATTTCAAAAAATTATTTGACGCTAAAAAGTATGATTCTACAATTAGTGTAAATGGCCTTTGATTTTAAGAATGGGTTAGCAAAAGAAAATCAAAGTCTTTAAGAAACTAGAATGAGGACAAATGGTATTGGTTTTTTAGAATTGGAATTACTTAGAAAAGATATTAACCTGAGTTGTATTTGATTCTAATATGGAATGAGACAAAAATAGAGTCAAATGGTTTAGAATTTGGGAATTTGTTTGGCACAAGAAAATGCATGTCTAAATCTGAAATGGAATGGGCAATGTAACCTTATCAAATGAGATAAAGGCTATCATTTCAATTGGTAATAGAAAAACTACAAAAATTACTAAGGTTGGTTTAGATATGTGGATAGTGTAATGGCATAAAATGGAATTTAAAGGAGGTAAAATGGTTCTTTGTAACTTAGGGTGTAAGTTAACACTATAAAACCTAAGTCTGGATTTAGAATAGAAATGGAAAACATAACACCTCAATATGTAAATAGGTGACATTGTGTATGAACTTGTTTGGTTTGATAACTTGGTGTTTTTATTGTGAAATGAGGTTGTCAATATAAAACAAGTTTCAAAAAAAATACTTTCAATAAATCACATGGAAAATAACACAAGTTATGAGATATTAAATGAATCCTTTTGATATACTTTATTTTAAGATTATAAAATTTAAGGTTAGTTAAATAAATTATTACATGTTATTGGTAAGGTTTTTATTTCCCCTTATATAAAAATTTAATACTTAAAATGTAATATTCAAGTGTCATTAACCTTTAAACCCCTTTGTTAGTGAGATATCCATGGAAAATGTGGATTTCTACCCTATGTTTTTTATTGGAAAACTAAGTGGTCACGATATATTTTGTGGTATGTAGACACTTTAGAATATTAAATCAATTATATGTGAGGTCTTGTGGTCCATTCACCAAAGGGTCTACTCATTTCATGAACACTTCAGTCATTGGGGTCTCAGTGAAGTGCTACCAGCACTACCAAGCTCCAAATTGCATACCATCTAAGATACCATTGGTGATTCTCCAATTTATATACCTTGTTAGATAACAAGGATGGTATGATGTTAGGACATCATTTCCTAGGTTAGTACACCCATAAATACTAGTGGAAAGGTGATGAAATCCAACCAATTATAGAGCAAAAATAATAATATATTTAGTTAATATAAATGAAATTATAAGGGATATTATATAACCAAGGAGATAACTCACACAACCTTCTAAAATATAGGGAGGAATAATAAAAAATAATACATAATAGAGTTCTTGGGTGTAATAAATAACAACAAAATTATAATGTTGAATTATACAAATAAAACCAACTAATATGAATTAGCTATGGTGAATTAACCACTAATAACAATCTAACATTCTTCCCCTTAATTAGCTATAGCTTGAAGTAAATAGGAGAGATTCTATAAATACTTAAAATTTGTCACATGTAAGTAACTTGGTGAAGACCTATGCACTAGAACTAGATATTGCATTGTTGTACATGTATAAAATTGACTTTCACCTCAATGTGATTTGTGCATACATGAAATTTTGGAATGTGAACAAGTTTTGGAACACCCTCATTCTCATAGTACAGGATGGTAGGTATCTTATATGGTACTCCCAATCCTTACAATATGTGACATAAGCATATGACTTCAAAGATAGCTTCTCTTGAAACATGATATTATACTTTATTTGAACATAAACAAATAAATTTTTGTTTCTTTCTCCCCTAGGATATAGGACAAAAATTCAAAATAACACATCTAGAATTAGATTTTCAATCATAAATATTTCATGTATGATCTAAGTCTAAATATCAGATCAAAAATAAATTATCATTCTTATTATACTATAAGATGAAGTCCATTATAACCTTAATATATCTCAAAATTCACTTTGTTACTTTCTATTGAGATGTATTTGGCTCTTTCATGATCCATGAAATATAGTTAGCTTCATAGATAGTGTATGGCTAATATATGTTAAGTAAATAATCCTCCTAATCAACTATCGATAGAGACTTGTATTTAATTATGGTGATGGATCTATGTGAGACAACTAAAGCCTTATATCCATAGGTGTAGAAATTATATTACTATCCATCATCCAAAATTTCTCAAGTTTTGTATTGGCATATCATCTGGGACACAAATATGTGGTGTTAGTTTTTACATACTTGTAATTGAAGATAATAGTGTAAAAACTCAAGATCTATTAGTTTAATGACCAATTTAGATCTTTCTTGGTTGCAGTTATCATCTTCATTGAATTGTTAGTGATGATTAGATCATTGATATACACTAAAATAGTCAAAATATTTCCCCCTTTTTATTTGAGGTAGATATTTGGATCATAGGTAAATTCTCGTTGATTTTTATGTACCAGTCTTGGGGAATGTATTTGAGACTTTACAGAGATTTGATGAGATTACTTATTTCTCCTTCATTATGATAGGTGATAAAACCTTATCATTATGTCATGTAAACTTCTTTTTGTAGATATACATTGAGAAAATAACTTTATACATTCATTTGTTAGATCCTCCATCTAAATTGTGTAGCTAGAGAAAATATCATTCTAATTGCCTTGATCTTGGCCATATGAGCAAATGTATCCTCATAATCTATGCCTTATTTTTGTGCATATCCATTTACTATGAGTCAATCCTTGTTTTTATAAATACTACCATTTCAATTATAATCTTGCATCCATGACATCCTTACAAGGTTTATAATCTTGGGATTCCTGAGCTATAGAAGCATCTTCTAATTCTATAATGATTCTCATTAGGGAAAAATTGACCTCTTCTCAATTCATGTTATGTGTCCTTGGTATGGTACTTTATGTGTCAATAATTTTGTCTAGTTTTAACTTCCATTAACGTAATTTTATATCATTTGGGAATATGTTGAGTGGTGCCTTTGGGTGTGGGAGATACACCATTGTTACCATCATCATGATTATCTCCATCTAATGGATTTTTATCTTCTACACTCTCTATGGGACTTATTGGTATACCAAGTGAGCATGTAAAAGGAGATTCTAATTTTGTCTTCTCAAAAACCTCAATATCCCTACTTGTGTAGATTTTATTGGTATTTATATCCATTAAATTATAGGAAATTTATTCTTAACTAAACCCTAAGAAGACACTTTTCAATTTCCTGTCAAGTTTAGTCCTCTCCATTTTTGGAATATGCATACTTTATTTGAATCCAAAGACTTGAATATGTGATATGGATGGATTATGACCTGACCATGATTCTTATGGTGTTATTTCATAAATAGATAAAGTGGTAACTCTATTGAGTCGATAGACTATGGTTTTGACTATATTTACCCATAATACCTTTGTAAAATCTAAATCATGTAGCATACATCTCACCATTTCCATGATAGTACAATTCCTCTATTTATAAACAACATTTTGTTGTGGTTTATGTGGAGGTAATATTTGATTATGAATTCCATTTTCTTGTAAAAACACTTTGAATTCATTACTAATGAATTCCCCCTGGTTTTGGTGGAGGGTTTTGATATTATGGCCAGTATCACTTTCAATAACAACTTTATTTATTTTTAAAGTTTCAAAGGCTTGAATCTTTCTAGTCAAATAGTAAATCTATTTTTTTGGGAAAAATCATTAACAAAGAGCATTAATTACTTAAACCTATCATGACTAGATGTCATCGATCCACATAGATTGGTATACACCAAATCAAATTTTCCATAGGCCCCATATGTACTTTTCTAGAATGGATCTCTATGTTATTTGATTACAAAGCAATGTTGACATTTGTTTATACCCTGTATGAGAGGTGAAAATCCTCTTACCATGTTATAATAGTGAAGTGAGTCAAGATATGTAAAATTTATGTTACTAGATCTTCTATGTGATAATTGTGTTGAGTATATGTATTTTTCCACAAGTGATTGATTATTTTGTTGCACCACGTCAAGTTATAACATTTTCATAAATTTTGAGGATCATGCAATAATTTTAAATTCTTTTGAAATATCTTTCATCAAACACATATTTTTTTCAACTTTGAAGTTAAATTAAACCTTGAGTTTGTGGTCAAGTAACTTACTGACTAATAGAAGAATATTTGTGAGTCTGGGAACATACATGACATCTCATATTTTGTAATTGTTGTATCCAAGTAGTAAAGAGATGTTACCAATAATTTAAACATGGTAGGATGAATCATCACCCAAATAGACATTATTTTAAGGTGAAGTATCATTCATATTGTAAAAGTAATTTTTTCTACCAATCATGTGTCAAGTGGTACATGAGTTGACATGCTCCAAAACTTAGGTGTTTTTGTTGAAAGATATTTTAATAAAATAATAATAATGCTTTCTCAAAGAAGAGATGTTTTATTACTCACAAGATTGCAAATATAAACATATGCTTATCTCTAAGAAGAGATGTTTGATCTCCTTCTTGTGATACATATTTCAAATTTAGTAGGAGGATGTGGAAGGTCACCAATATAGAGGGAAATGGAGTGGTTTGAATTCCATGATTTACAATAACACAAAATTTGAGAAATTACTTTTTTTAGATAACACTATTAAAATTGAAATTTTGGGCACTTCCATTTGGTTTTCTAGGGTTAAAATAACTGATATTAACTCCATGCCGTCTCATCACATTATCCTCGTTATTATATTTCCAATGGTTCAAATGGGGATTCAAATAGAGCTATTGCTCAAATTTTATGGCTCTCAAAAGTTTTACCACCAATTGGGGTAGAACTGTTACCTAAATTATCACTTGAAGTGTTTCCTAGATCATTCATCCATCCTTGAGAAGTAATGGTCCCCATTTCATCAATATTCCTCATCAAGTGTGGTATTTGTGTCTTAATTTGATTCTCTATGATCCACTTAACTTGGTGGCTAAGCTTTCCCCTTTTGTCTACCTGGTAAAGTGAATAGACACCCTCTTATTGTCTTCATCCATGTGTCCATAATATGATCCTCCTCTACTAGATAACACTCTATAGATCAAGATCATCAGTGTATAATTGTTCTAATACAACTAAAGTGTCCAATAGAGGTGAATGATATGGTTTGAAAGTTATGGCTCCCAGAAGTTTTGCCACCAATTGGGGTATAACCATGACCTAAATTATCACCTAAAGTGTTAACCAGATCATGACATACCACATATAAATTTGTGATGTTAATTATTCATGAGATTTTTTTAGTATAAAATAAATCTACATATGAAGGGATAACTTCATATTCAATAATGTTACCTTGCTGATTAGATTTCTTCTTCCAATGACATTTCTATTGTCTTTGTCCTTTGTGTGGATGAGATGATTATCAATTATTGGGATTATTTTTACTTAAAGAGCCATGTGTAAATGACTTATATGAAAAATCCTTAAGTTCATGGCCTTTCCTTCCATATATAAGGTAGAGTTTTTATTTTTTATTCCCTTGTGCATTGTGTTGATGACCTTCCTTCATTTTTGAAGACTTGATATATTTATTGCCTTTATTTTCATGTGAGGCAATAACATCTTCTTCTATATGAGTAAATTCTTCTTATTACAACATATTTACAAAATTTTGAAAAGATGGTTTTTACTATGTCACTATCAAAGTAGTCATGAATATCATATTGGAGGGTGGAATTACTCTTAAGACAATAGGTAAAAGAGATGCATATGATATTGTCTCACCCAATGTTTAGAGTGAATCCTTCATGATTACATGTCACAAAAATTATTCCACTTTTTCACTAGACATAAATTTGAGTGAATGAAGTTGACACTACAAATAGATCATGGTACTTTCATTTTTGGCCTCATAGACTATTTGGAAATTATCCCAAGCATTTTTATTGGTGTGGCCTCACAAATATGAGGTTGTACCTTATTTGATTCCCCAAACATAATTATCAATTTTTCCTTCTAGTTTGATTTATGTAACTTATGTTTTTGATCAAAATTAATGACATGTTAGGTGAATGTGCCATTGACAACAAGATGAATGTCTTAAAATTCAAAATGTGTCTTGATTTTTATTTTTCAAGTGGCATGCTTGTCACCACATAGAAGCTATGAGTTTGTTAGAAATAATTTTGGGCCATTTCTAGTGATTGTGTGGAATCTAACCAAAGGTGATGGATTGGTTCCATATCACTCCAGGTATCAAGGTCAGGATGGATTAATGAATTTGTAACTTTATTTCTACCTGATGATTTATAGGGTTGATGCTTGTATTTCATTTTTTTAGCTATGTTAGGCCATGTTTTATTAACTCAATCATGATAAATTTACCCAACAATTTGAGTCAGAGGCATAACTATGACCAAACATTGCAATTATGCTAAATGCATTATATTGTGTTTTTTTTGTATTTTATTACAAAAATGAAATATTAAAATTATTTGAAAATAAATAATTACAATGAATATAAAAACATTAAACCCATTTAAAAAAATAATATCGTAGCTTTAAAACAATTTTGGGCTATTTAGCCTCTTTTCTAAATAAGTTTTACCTCTAAATATAGTTAGTTGTAGCTAATTTTATAAAATTTACTAAATTTGGGGGATTGGCTAAATATTTTTATTTCATAATATATTTTGGGAAGGGAATTGAACCTCTAACCTCCTATTTATCAAAATGAATCCTTACCAACCCACCTAAGCATTATTTTAAGATGATAAATGAGAAAACTTTTATTTAAATCTTTATAAATATGCAAACCATAACTTAAGAATGGGATATGAAAATTCTTTGAGATGACCATAAATCCTCATGAAAAATTTCACATCTTAAATGAACATAAAATATTAGATAGTTTTTTATCTCCTCCAATAATCATATTTCCAATTTTCATAAACTATGGCCTCCACTTAGACAAATATCATATGTCTATGTAGTTTTATTGGATATATTGCAAGTTTTTGTTTAAACTACCCAAAAAACTATACATCCTACTCAAATGGTGTATGTCTGTATTAGGTGGAAGCTTGAGTAGTTTTATACCACTCTAGGTCTAAAATATCAAAAATATGATCTATAGGGAATTTTATGACCAAAAACCATGGTATGGTAGATGGCTATAAAAAAATTAATTTGTAGGTTTTATGTGAAAAAGGATATATAGCCTGAACCAAAATGGATTTTTCAAAATTCAAGTGACT
Source organism: Torreya grandis (assembly GCA_037957365.1). Lineage (NCBI taxonomy): Eukaryota > Viridiplantae > Streptophyta > Pinopsida > Cupressales > Taxaceae > Torreya > Torreya grandis. Next base: position 355,667 of record JARHVA010002839.1, on the reverse strand, counting down.
ATTAACTCAAATAGCTATGCCCCTATACCATGAAATTTAGGTTTTGGAAATTATACTTCCTAAAACTATCATAAACATGCATAAATTTCCATAAAAATCATTCTCAAATGTGAGCTTTAATGAATCATTGAAATTCTGAACACAATAGTAAAAAATGTGAAAAATATGAGTGATGGTTATGGGAGAGTATATAATAAATGAAGGCTCAGAGAATGAGAGCACAGGAATCTCAATTCTTTTCTCTAGATATAGTATGAGCATGCCTTAGGGCTCCACCTTCTACTATTTCCCTACTTTAAAACCAAATGTAGAGCATAAATAATAATATATTTATCTAATATAAATCAAATTATAAGAGATATTATATAGACAAAGATATATCTTGAATAACCTCTTAAAATATAGGGAGGAAGAATAAAAAAGAAATTAACATAGATTTCATAGGTGTAATAAAGAATAATAAAATTATAATGTTGAATTATATGACTCCAAAAAACTAATACTAATTATCTATGGTGAATTGATCATCGGTAATAATCTAATACCCAACAAGTCATAAAAAATGAAAAATGGAAATATGTACTTGATTTATGATTTTGACCCCACAAATGGGAAAGTTAAGATCATACATCAAGTATGATTTCGGGAGACAACAAGAAAAGCAATCAAGAAATCAAAATGCAAAAAAACTTAATTAAAGAAGAAAAAGTAAATGCCCTTAAGGGCACAAAGGAAATGGTAGTTTGTTTTGTCTTATGTACTAAATAAAAAATTTGAATGAAGTTTGGCTTATGTTGGTTAATTGTAAAAATAAATCAACTTAAATACATATTAAAAATTAAAAAAAGAGATAACTAGATTTTCAAACAAAGGTTTTAACTATCTAGGAAAGATAATTTTAACTCTTTTAAAATATCAAGAATTTTAACACAAGGTAACTTCACCATTTAACCAAACAACTTCAATGATTTCAAATCATCTTCATCATTATACAACAAAAAAGTAAAACAACTTGGCAAGTTCACTAATTAGTAGGATGACCTCACCAATTACTAAGTTAGTTCACCATTTTTAATAAAAAATACAAAGCATATTTTACCTTTCATGATTTCACTATTTATATGTCAAATTTGTTGTTCATATTAAAATTTCACAACTTGAGATTCAAGCTCACTATTTTTCCAAAACACACAATAAATAGAGGCAAATTCATTGTTTTTTTTCAACCTCACTAAAGTTTAGTTTGATTTCACTATTTTTAATTTTAGTTCATAATTCCTTTCCAACATACAAAAATGTAGAGATTGATAAAAATAATTTCAATGATCTTTAGGGCAACTTCACTGAATATGTGATGAACTTCATTTATTCTTAAGGTGACTTCACCATTTCATAAGGAGACTTCACCGTTTCATAAGGTAACTTCATCATTTCACAAGTTGACTTAACCGATTATCAAAAAACATATATATGGGAAATTTAGATGAAAAATAAGCTAACACCAAAAATGGTGTTATTATTTAATTAGAAGACTTAGAAAGGTTTAATGGAGATTTGTGATATGCATAGTCCTATTAGGAATGAAATTATGTAGAAAAAGAAATAAATATAGTTAATAATATGTTATTAGAATTAAATACAAAATTAATTAAAGGAATAACACTCTATGATTTTTCCCTAGGGTGAGCCATAGTTCCTATACAAAGAAATCAATGAAATAAGACAAAAAGAAACATTTACCTTCCTTGAAGGCCCCATCTAACAACTATGATCAGTTTGTGAAGTAAGGGTCTTTATCAATGATCATTTTTCATTCCAACAACATCTCCCCTTGTACACCAATGTGTTTTATCAATTAGGATAAATAAATGGTGAATATTTTTTCATGATTTTGGCATGATATCTTTCATAATAAATCTTCATAATTCTCCATGGTGGCTCTTATATTTATAGGATATGTAAATCAATTATGGCATTTGGATAAAAAATGAAATGAATGGAAATTATGAAATGAGTTAAATCTTTAAGGGACAAGCAATTAATATTTTGTAAGAAGGGAGAAATTATTAGACATGGCTTACACAAATCAAATATTTTTTGCATTTATTAAGCATAGCTTCTATTTTGGAATTTGTGATCAATGATGTCATAATGATGTACATTTTTAGATATTTTTAAAATTTTAATTTTAAAAAATTATATATTAACTAGTTTGATATGTATTTTTCACTTAAGCTTTTACTTGGATTTAATGATTTAAGTTAATCTGATTGGGCTTTTTGTAATTCTTAGGACTTATTAGTTACCATGCACTAGTGCTCAAAAATGTCAATTTTCTAGGTCATAATTTGACTAGAAATGAATTAGAAGAAGTTGTATATTTCATAAAATGTAATTCACTATTATGGAAATATTGAATTGAATCAAGAATTACACATGATGTGTGTGGATGAATTAGATTTTTTTTGTGGTTTTGGTCCAATGTGTGTGTTATTATAGGAAGTCATTTAGACTTACAAATTTAACATGACAGTGGTGATAATTGAGTGTATACACCACATACATGATTCTTTGATATATTAATGGGGTAACCTTAGATTCATTATCTTTTTACGATTACATCCGTAATGTAGATATGTCTCTAATACATCCATGCCAATAGGGTAATCATTGTTTCAAGGATTCAGTATGAGAATCCACTAGAATAACAGAATTTTATTACTAGGTAGTTAATTATAAAACCTTTTAATGTTAACCATGAGAGAAAGGGTAATAAAAATTAAATCCCATTTCCAAGGTGACTATTAATATATAGGTTATTTCATCAAATATACATAGTGGACTCTATAAAGCCATCATATATATCTACATGACCCAACCAATTTTTGAGAAAAAGTCAAAATGTTTAATAGAGGGTACAAATACCCAAAATTATAGTTAAATTATAAAATAAACATAGTAATAAGAAATGGGTTACACAAATTACTAAAATTTATATTGCTAATTTATGAATACAAACTCATATGTGGCATATGTAAAACATAACAGATTCTTCAGATCTAGATTTGGCACATATACAATATATTTATAAGTATGATCAATTTTTTGTACCATATAATTATCTTATATCATGTATAATAATCCCTTATATAGGATCATTAGCTAGCCTTCTCATTCCTAAATTAAAATATTATAAAATTAAAATAAATCAATAAAATATAAAAACATTTAAATAAATAAAAAATACTTAGCATTTACATGTTTGTTATCTTTTGCATATGTTTTTTGATTTATGTTAGTATATATCACATCATTTTAATTTATATAAATACATATGTTTCAAGGGTAATTGAGTGTGATATATGCATACACTAAATGCATGATACTTGATCCCTTAAATGTTAGACATTCTTTTATCTACATAACACACTACATTGGGGGCATTTTCTTCTATTTATCACAATTGATACATGTGATACTTTTTTAAAATAACTTTACATTATCATGTCGAGCTTATATCCTAAGGATTACACATGTCTATATTATGCTTACTTCTTACATAGTGTTCTTGATATGATATGCTACAAGACATTTTTATAAGATTTGTATGTAGTGACTATTATCATAAGATTATCTTAGATGCTTATATTTCACTTATTCATCTTATCACATGGATTAATTTAGTTTATTTATTATTTATCACCTTATATCAATTGTGAAACATTTGATCATGTTCCTTGTTTATTGGTCATAATGCCCCCAATTTTTTTATTTTAATTGAGAAAATTTGAACATGTACTCTCCTTTGAGGATGTGACATTTAAACATGACCCTTGTTTTAAGTATCCTTAGACCCCTTTTATGAGACATTGAGTGCACTTGTGTGTGTTATTAATTATATTCTAAGATTGTTATTGTTACTCCTATATGTTTTAATAATCCATATTATGTATCTTATGACTTGTTATGTTTGGATATTATGAACTTCATTTATACATATACTTAAACATGATAATACTATATGTGTTTTCCTACATGATTTATATAGATAAGGTATGGTTATATTATATTTTTGAGATAATTTGGATACCATATTTCATTACCCTCACCTCAAAATGGGAGCGAATGTGGGGTAAGTCATGTTAGTGGGGAATTTTCATAGAGACATGTGTCCACATGCACATAGTTAGGAGAAGTGAAAGAATATTATATATTTTACATGATTTAGATATAGACTTAGGCCATAATATTATACATTTGGAAGTGATTTTCACCTATTTTTAAAAAATATTATAAACATTTTAGAGAGTAGATATAATATTTTGACAAATAATTAAGCTTGAGACACATTAAGCATGCATATCCCATGTAAATGAAGTAAATCATATAAACATAATCATATCAATACACATTTACGCACTAATCTTACCAAGATGCACTAGTTGGGATTTATATATCAGTATTACATGGATCCCTTGAGTATTATGGTTGAGACTCAGTACCCTCAATGTCAATATCACTAATTCCATTTTTAGGCTCATATGGTTACACCATTTTACTTGGGTAAGATTGGATAGAATGGATAAATTATGTATACAATTAAGTTGTGAGATTGAGATTCAATGATCTCAATAAACTTGAAAAAATAAAAATTAAACTGGATAGGAGGCATGATCACCCTCCAATTCTCCTCTTCACATATCCAAGGTTAATTTTGAACCAATTTATCCAATTCTTTGATAAATAATCATCAATACCAAATCAGAATGACTAGGGGAAACATGTTTGCATTGACACACAAGTATAATCCTTCCTTGCTCTTTTTATAATTATTTAAATCATTCAATTTTTATATTATATGAAATAATTACATTGTAACATTATATTATTTATATATAGTATTTAAATAAAAAATTAAAAACAAGGTATGCTTTACACACCAAGATACACATTTCTTTCCTTTAAAATAGTAGTTTTATCCTTATGCATTATTATCTTAAAGGGTAGGGAAATGTAGAAATTAAAATATTATAACATATGATAAATTATTCTTGTACACTTGAAAAATATCACTCATGTCTTAACCCTTTAATCTATGACCTTCTCTCTTCCAAAAGGCTCATTTTCGCCATTTCACTATTCCTAAATGTTTATACTATAGTTTGAACCTAATATTATGATTACCTAGATCTTATGTAGCCCATAGCTTGCATAAAACCTGATTTATATCCTAATCTAATAGATTCATCTCTTAAACAAATTTATATCTTCCTAAATAATATTGTATAGACTAGGACTGTAGCATCAATAGTTGTATCCCATATGTGATGCCAGTGTCTAAACTTTACAAATAGTCAAATTTTAAAATATTTCAATGTGTATGGGTTATACTAATTATATTAATTATCCATTCCATCAAATAAATTTAAAATGTGTGGTATAAATACCACATAAAATATAATTTGTTATCATCTATAAATTACCAAGCAAATACATATCCAGCTCTCCCATGATCATTTGTACAACTAGGTTATACAACCTTTTTTTTTCATATTTACAAATTAATTAGAGTAGTATTATTATAGGTTTGAAGTGTTCAAAAATTAAGTCATGATTAGTATTTTTCAAGTTATAATATAGATCACTACATGTACTTGCATATAGCATATTACATAATTGTTCACACAGAAGCCCACATAATGGGGAGAACTACATTAGTATGAGGCATTCTTTAGAGTATATAAATATGTATGTATTTATTATTGAAAAAGGTGTATTTAATATTATATTGAACTCATTGGATCCAACAAATTCCCATTTTTAAGGTGATATGGCAAAATTAAAAGACATAGGGTTTTGAGAAAAGAATTTATATTTGAAACCTGTGTGGGAAATTTGAGTTGAAAATTTTAAAGCTAAAAATGAACCTAACAGGTATAGTTGTTGATTACATAATAGGAAATATATTCCATAACATACATAAAAATAAGATCTATGTTTAAAGCTTTGAAGATAGTGTCTGATCCTAACAATATTTTCTAGGTTGATAAATGTTAAGCATAGAATATATTGAGAGGGGAGGGGTGAATTAGTATATTATATATCTTATAAAACATTCCCTTTATAAAATTCCACTTAATCAAACATTCAAGATATGCAATAAAACTCAAACAATAAACATCACATAAGAGAGAGACACCAAATATAACTTGGAAACCCAATGTGGGAAAAACCACAGAGAATCAATCTCAAATATATTCATGAGAACAAACCAATAGGAGCACCATACCCCTTTTAAAAGTACAAACCTCAGCTAAAATTCATGAGCACCAACCCACAAGATATTTAAACCCCTTTTCCGAGCACCAACCTAGCACCTATTCATGAGCACCAACCCACAGGAGCACCAACCCCTTTGCTGACCACCAACCCAACAACAATTTATGAGCACCAACCCATAGGAGCACCAACCCCTTTGTGTATACCACACACCTATCTCTCAATGTTTCTATCTCAAAAAATGATAGATTAATATAACATCTCCTTCCTCTCTCTCACCTTTGTTCTTCTAAGCTAGATATAACAAATACAAATCATATTCATCTCTCACAATTGCTCTTCTAACCTAGATATTACAATATCAAATCAACCTCTCACATCCACATTACAAATGGCTATTCAAACCTTTATTTATAGCATTCCAAATGACCTTTGGTATTCCCCCTTTTTGACCCTTCAATCCTCATGGAAAATGGCACCAATCTTGGATGACCCTTCATATTCAAGCCTTTGAAAAGTCATGTGGTGACCCTTCATGATCAAAAACGTCTTTCCCACTTTTGTCCTTATCTTTGGTGACTTTTTCATATTCCTCAAAGTGTCCCTTCATGAGAAATTCACCCTTACTCTTTTGTCTTCAGTTGGTGACTCTTGGTATTCCCCAAGATGACTCTTCATGGGAAAAGGCGTCCCATCCTTCTTTTGTCTTTACCCCGTGGATCTTTGACTTCTCCATGGGCCCTCATTATGTCTCATATGCAACCAAAAATATATTCATTAATATTAAATAAATATTAACTCACATCAGCCAAGATAAACAATATTAAATGTAATGGGGCCTTTATCACCAATAATACTAGACCTTTGACATCAATGACAATATTTCCAGTAATCTCCCCCTTTGTCATTAATCGCAACCTCAATCCTGAAACTACCACATCCTGTCACCTGCAAATACCATCATCTAAAAACATATAGTAACTCCCCCTTATTATAGGAACTTGTACCTATTACATATACCTATTTTCTACACCTGTAACTGTACCTGTTATTCTCCCCCTTTGACATTAATGGCAAAGGGCCTACTTAGAGCTAACACTTAACTCCCTCTCACTTGATTCTAAACATCAATGGCAAGAAGTAATAGAAATTACTCCCAACTCCTCTCACTAATCTTTGAATGTATCCTTTGATTGTGCCTTTGAGAAGATATCTGACAAAACATATACATTGTTCCCTATCCTTTGAGCATCTGCAATCAACTCATTTGAATCTTTTCTTCTAATCTCACAACCTTCAGCATGAAACCTTAATGTTTATCCTTGATCACAAATTTGACTAACACTCAATATATTATGCTTAAGACCTTTTACATATAAAACATTCTTAGTCTTAGTTCTACCATAATCCAAACTCAAGGTACCTTTTCCAGCTATCCTGACAGTGGTTTTATCTCTGAATCTCACTGCACCACCATTGATCTTCTTTAGAGTAATGAACTTACTTTTATCTCATGTCATATGCCTCGAACATCTGATATCAATTAACCATGGCTGATCTTTACCTCTTACATGCAGTGATGTCTGAACCATCATTGAATCTTTAGATTGTTTCTTCTTCCATGAACATGTCTAAACCTTCTTCATGATGAATGGATCTTTGGCACTCTAATTCTTCTTCTTGATGAATGGAGCTTTGAAACTCTGATCCTTCTTAACTAAATTGAACACACTTATGCATTACCAAGCTATGTGTCCAAAGTTGTTTCACTTGTAGCATACTATGGTCTCTTCATCAAAGCTTGATAAAGGAGCAAAAGAGTTGTGGCTTCTGCTTGACTCTACTTGACTTTTCTTCTCCTTATTTATAAAATTGTAAGCTCTTTTTCTACATTCTACTTTCATATGATCATATCCATTACAATAAAAACAATATCCATAGAAATAAGATCTATCTGTATATCTCTAACCTGATTGCCTTTTATAGCTTTGTTCCTTCCAACCTTCTCTATTTGGAATGTTCTCTGTATTCTTCACTTCTCCCCCTTTTGTTTCCTCTTGTGTAAGAGTTTCAACATAGCTCTTTTTCTTTTCAAAACCAATCCCTATCTTATCTGAATATACTTTTTGATTTTCCAATATCTTATTCAACATGTTAGTGCTATCCTCAAATTTTGAATCACTGACTACTTTATCATTGACTGCTTTTTGAATATCTTCTTTTAAAGAGGCAATTTCAATAACTTACCTTTCACAATCTTTTCTCACTATTTCCAACTGTGCTTTGAGATCTTCTTCATTCTTCTTGGCCTCTTCAAAGTGTGCTTGTAGATCTTCAATCATTTCTTTTGACTCTTGTTCATTTGTCTCGATTTGGCACTTTAATCTTTGATTCTTCTTCTGAATAGCTTCTAAATCTTCTAGGGCACAATTGAGTTCTCCTTCCATATCTACTTTAGATTCCTCCTCTTCTTCTTCTTGATTATCATGTATGGTCATGAATATAATCTCTTCTTCTTTTGAATCATTGACTGCACTATCTTCACCTGAACTAGGATCCTTAGAATACAGGCTCTTCTTCTCAAAACCCTTCTTAGATTTGCCTTTAAAATTCTTCTTGTATGTAGGCTTTTCTTCTTCATCATCTTTAACTTTATCTAGACATCTAGCTGAAAAATGTCCAATCTTTCCACAATTAAAACATTTAAAAAGTAATTTTCCATGATATTTACCCATTCCTCTTTTTGGCCTACGAATGAAAAGTGCTTCATTGTCATCTTCATCATCACTAGAACTACCACTTGATTCTTGAATCTTAGCTTTATCATTCTTTTATGTCTTGAAATCTGCTTCTCTCTTTGAGGGTTTATCTTGTTCTGTCTGCATCTCATATGCCATGAGAATACCATGAAGCTCATCCATCTTTAGCTTGGCTAGATTCTTCATCTCCTCGATTGCTAAAACCTTTACATCATATCTCATTGGTAGAGATCTCAAAACCTTTTGCACCACCGTTGACTCATCTAATGTTTCTCTAAGACCTTGAATTTGATTTACGACTTGATAAACCCACAAAAGATAACTTGCTATTATTTCTTCTTCTTCCATCTTCAAACTTTCAAACTACCTTCTAAAAGTATGCAACCTAGCTTGCTGAGCCTTTCCATCACCTTTGTAAATATTCTCAAGTTTTAACCAAGTTTCATGAGCAAATTTACATTGCATAACTTTAATAAATTCAGATTCGCATAAACCACATAAAATAGCATTTAAAGCTTTAGCATTACATTCACTTGCCTTCTTTTCTGTTGGAGTGATTGTAGATGTTTGTGGCTCTTCATATTCCTCCACCACTAATTTACATATGTCAAATCCAAGGGCCATCAAATAAACCTTAATTCTCATTCTCTAAAAAGCATAATTCATCACATCAAACAAAGCTGCCTTATTTGTAAAAAATCCTTCCTGTGACCCAGCCATCATGCTTTCCCGATCTACCTTCAAGCTGTAAAACTTTTCAAAAAGGAACTTGCTCTGATACCAATTATTAAGAATAGAATATACTAAAAGGGGGGGGGGTGAATCAATATATTATATATCTTATAAAACTTTCCCTTTATCAAATTCCACTTAATCAAACATTTAAGATATGCAATAAAACTCAAACAATAAACAACACACAAGAGAGAGACACCATATATAATGTGGAAACCCAATGTGGGAAAAACCATAGAGAATCAATCTCAAATATATTCATGAGAACAAAACCATAGGAGCATGATACCCCTTTGCCAAGTACAAACCTCAGCTATAATTTGTGAGCAACAACCCATAAGAGCTTCAAACCCCTTTGCTGAGCACCAACCCAACACTTATTCATGAGTACCAACCCACAGGAGCACCAACCTAGCAACAATTCATGAGCACCAACCTACAGGAACACCAACCCCTTTGTGTATACCACACACCTATCTCTCAATGTTGCTATCTCAATAAATGATAGATCAATACATCTCCTTCCTTTCTCTCACCTTTGCTCTTCTAAGCTAGATATAATAAATACAAATCATATTCATCTCTCACAATTGCTCTTCTAAGCTAGATATTACAATATCAAATCAGCCTCTCAAATCCACATTACAAATGGCTATTCAAGCCTTTATTTATAGCATTCCAAATGACCTTTGGCCTTCCCCCTTTGTGACCCTTCAATCCTCATGGAAAATGGCACCAATCTTGGATGATCCTTCATATTTAAGCCTTTGAAAATTCATGTGGTGACCCTTCATGATCAAAAACGTCTTTCCCACTTTTGTCCTTATCTTTGGTGACTTTTTGTATTCCTCAAAGTGTCCCTTCATGAGAAATTCACCCTTACTCTTTTGTCTTCACTTGGTGACTCTTGGTATTCACCAAGATGACTCTTCATGGGAAAATGCATCCCATCCTTCTTTTGTCTTTACCCTATGGCTCTTCAACTTCTCCATGGGCCATTCTTTTGTCTCATATGCAACCAAAAATATATTCGTTAATATTAAATAAATATTAACTCACATTAGCCAAGATAAATAATATCAAATGCAATGGGGCCTTTATCACCAATAATAATAGACCTTTGACATCAATGGCAATATTTACAACAATAGAGAACAAATATTGAAAGTCTGATGAACCACTACGAAGCATCATCCAAACTTTTATTGTACCTACATAAATTGAATTTTATGCACATTATTAAATAATATAATTATTTGATATAGGTGAAATCACTGAGTGGGGGGTGAATCAGTGAGCATAGATATTCCAAATCTAATTATAATCCTTTCAAAGTATTAATAAATTCACACAAAAATTCATGGATCATAAACAAAATTCATAACAATGAACAAGAGAGATAATGCAAGATTAAGCACCTAACACATGATATATGTGGGAAAGCATCTTGGGGGAGACAACCCATTAAATACTACAATTAGACTACTATACTATAATAATAAGAACCAATTTAGAATATCTATAATTTATCAAGGAACTACTATACCTTATTTCACAAGGTGATACAACACCTATCTAGATGAACTACCACAAAAACTAGACATTTGGTAAGTTTCACCTAAAAAAGAGCCTACAACTCCCTTAATGTTGAGCTTCCACAAAAACACCTATGAAAATTCCCACCTTTGAATTGATGTTCTCAACACCTGATGATAGACCTCTGATTATCACCCTTCACCTTTGCTCACACTCAATCTACAAGAGCACTATTCTACCAACTAAATTATGACCTACAGGTCATACACAGTCCTCAAACTATTATTATCTTCAAATCATCCACTGGTTACCCACCCTTTCCTTTTCTCCATAACAAAATCATCTCGAGTCTCTCACAATTCTCACACAAGTTTTTCTCAAGTATAGAAACCGTCACATTTTGCTTCACTATTTATAGATCATTCATGATCATCGACATATTGGTTAGAAAATAAGCATGACTTAAACCTTAAGGAATATATTTCATTGAGACATATATAGATACCATCCACATAGGATGGCCACAGAACTCATGGGTCACCCTTAAGCAACTACACCATTCAATTAGGCCCTTGTAGCTCATATAGGTCTCATGAAGACCTAATCACCCATTTAACACATCATTAAGCAAAAAAAGAATAGAAGAACACTTCTAAATGTATTTGTCCAATCCTATTTTCCTTTTAGACATCCTAAAATTCTCATTGTCATCATCTCACTCTTTTGTGCATGATCAAAGAACTTAAATATTAGACTTGCTCATAAGGACACTATGAACAAACACATAGTCAACTTATTAAGATTTATTCATGATAAATATAAATTGATCATAATTAAAATTTACATATAGATAATAATAATGAAGTATAAAACTATCTATATTTGATAATTCATCATAAAACATCAAAATAACATCAAAAGAAAATGGGACCTCCTTCTCGAGTTACCTATAGAATGTAGTCAAACACATAGTCAACTTTAGAGCTTAATATCTTTGACTGTACATATATTTAAACCTTACAAATAGGTTCATTATGTGAACCATGGAATCCTATTAAAATTATAATTTTATAGAACCTTCAAATTAGTCCTAGATCAAATGTTATAGCCAAAATCTAAAGCACTAGTTTTCCTTTGTTAAAGGCAAATATTCAATGCAAACAGTCACAATTAAACCTCGGACACTATGTTATCATCTCATGTCCTCATTGATTATAAAAATCACACACCATTATTATTATTTTAAATAAATCAACCTTTAACAATGCTAAACTTCAAATAGGTTGACCACTTTGACTCCACTCACACTGTCCATCCGAATAACATGATCAAACGTGAACCATGAGATTCTTATCCTTTACCTTTGCTCAACATTAAAAAACATGTAGTTATTAACATCTCACTCAAAATGAACCATTATATCAAAATTTTATAATCACAAATTCATTTTTATATCTTCATTTGGTCCTAATCTTTGTCTTGCAAAAATGACTATGGGGACCATTGTTATGTACCTAGAAGGCCAAATTTGGACCATCATAACTTTTGCCTCACTCGCTCGCATGATCTAAAACTTGAACCATATGATCTCCTAACATAGGATAATATAACCATGTATCAATATGATCCTATAATATTCACATGTGTGATACATAATAACACTAAAATGCCTCATCATATTTATCTATCATAGAGCCAACTATGTTTAGAATTATCTGGAAAGGCTTACTTTTCACATGCATAACTTTTGATGTGCTTCATCACTAGAAATAAAAGTTTAAATAAACTAGGAATAAAAATTAAAAAACCCATATGATCAAACTCTCCTGAAACTACCACACATGCAAAATATGACTATATTTAAATGCTTACTAAGATTTTCTTGCCATATGCAAATTTGGCTAAGTATGGGAAAACACTATCAAATTGCCTGGGATCTCAACTTTACACTTGTATATGTTTTGTCATGCTTCATCGCTACACCTAATACTCTGCATATATAAACTAGGGACTAATGTGATCCCAATAATATAGCCAATGCCGCTTGAAATTACCACATGTGGAAATTATGATGTCATCAAATTACCTACTTAGAATTTCTTCCAATTGAACCCAGAATGTCTAGATGAGAACAATGATGAACTAAGTGAATTCCACTCATTAAAACAAGTAATGAAATCATTATTTAATTCTAATAGGACCACTTTCACATGATCAAATCACCATACTCATCCTTAAACATCTCTAACCATACCAACATTGAAGATCAACCAAGCCTCCTTCAAGCATACTAGGACAAACACATTGCACACTTTGTCATTATCAATAAGATTATCAAGTCACTTCATCCACTCACTTGGAAACTTATATGACATCACTAAAAACTCTCCAACAATATCCCCCTTTTTTATTGATTTCAACAATAATCAAATAGCAAAATACAACTCACATTCTTCTCTTTCTTCAAGCACTTTCACAATAAATTTTATTTCCCTCTTTGACACAATGAAAAAGTGGGAAAAAATTGATCTTGAGGACCTAAAAATATTATTAATATTAAAGTAAAACCTTATAAATATGATACAAACTCCCCCTTACCTTGATCCTACCTCTTTCTACCTTGACAATATCCACTTGCTCCATGCCAACACTCTTTTCAACCAAGCACTAAAACTAATGAATAAATAAAACACAAAAATAATAAAATAATCATGGAAATAACAAATAAACATCTACAAGGAACTCCCCCTAATATTTTTGAGCCATTTCATCACTTGACCATCTTCATATCTCCATACACGATGAAGAACCAGCATACATGCTTACTAGCCTTCTCTCTGAAACCACCTCAAGGATCATCAAAAAAACTTCGTGCCACTAAAAAAATAAGAAACATGTTATAAAAAAACAATAATAAATCCCCTTTAAAAATACATACCGTCATCTTTTGGAAACACAGAAAAAAACATCAAATCTTCATAATAGGTCTATCTAGTCTCCTTGTAGCACTATTTAGAACTTGTAAAGCACAAAATGCTTTATAAGCACATATTTAGGACCTAAAAATTTATATATAGATAAACTACATATGATATCTTAAGCACACCAATTTTAAACAATTATCTCATCTTCTACAATATACTTCCTTCATAAACCAACTTGTTAATTAGGCCTCCATCTTGACAAAAACAAGAATAATTTGAAAACCAAAAACATTCAAATCTATGTTAAAAATTATTTTAAAACCCATTTATACCAATAAATCTATCAATAAGTCTTATACCTCAAATTATAAGGTAGACTACTTTTCTAGCAAAGCCCAAAACCCTAGAATATCAAAATAAATAGTCAACAAGCCTCCTTCTAGTCAACATCCACCTCTAAATTTCTTATACACCTAGAGACAACCATTAAAAAATTATAGACCAATATTTCAGATTAAAAATATTTGATAAAACATACATCCTATAACCCATTTTAGGACCTAGATACTCTTAAACACAACTTGGGAAACCCTAAAGCGAACAAAAATATCCAATTTGAATTCAACATACCTTCAAACCTTCAAACCACTTGGAACATGCTAGAATAAGGTCAACAGAACTTTCTAAGTAAAAATTTCATCTTAAAAAATAATATATCCTCTTTTTACACTTAAAAACCTTAAATATAACCCTACAAATTGACCATATATAACTATGACATCACTTTGACATCACCATAATATACCCTCCATCTAGACATACATGTTCCAACTAAAAACACTCATCTCTAGACTTTTATGACCATCTAAAGAACATCACAAAAACACTTGCTTCTCCACTGAAAGGAGTCTCTTAAGAAGCATAAATAGAGGCATCCTTTACACCTCAATGTCTTAGAACAAAGTGAAGCTAGTTGTGGCCCACATCTCTTTAGTAACCACTAGAATCCTCTTATAGATATAAGACTTCTTGATATTTTTATTATTTTTCTTACTCTGAACTTTGACAACTAGTTCCTTTTATATATCACTCTCCTTCTCTTCTAAGATAAAATTGACAACACATGGAGCAATTATAAAATATTTACATACCTTTTCATTAGAAGAATCAACCTTATAGCTAAGAAACTCATCACTAAGCACTGACAACTAATGTTCTTTGAATGATATTTGATCATCAAAAATAGGATGTTCACTTGGATCCATACTCACTTTAGAAATAGCCTCAACTACTACCTTTGTATTCTCCTTGAGTTTGGTCTCTTCATTCAAAACATGAGTAGATAATGAGATCCCTTGGCACTCTTCATTTTCTAAAGCATTCTCCACCATAACAAATAGATTACTTGGACTAGTAGACTCATCATGATTTAAACTTACCATCTTTGGTTTACATGAGTTAACTTGACATCTTCCTTACATTCTAGTATCCTAATTGAACTCATTTTGACTTGATGGCCTTTTCTTGCAAAATCTAACAATGTGACCAATCTTTTCATAGTTGTAACAAACAATACTCATTGATGTAAAAAAAAAATTGTCTTACCTTGTTTTGATAAAAAATTACAATATGTCATATGTCATGACAAATGAAATAATATCCTCTTTTTGAAGAGGATCCACTTTTCTAACCTTATTTGGATGATGTTTTTCAAATTATCCAACAAAAATATAGCTGAATCACATAACATTGTTCACACATTTTGACTCATGACCCCCATCATAGTTCCATGCAAACTAATTTTTAATAGGTCTCTTTCAGTCTCTAGCTTTATACCCAAATTGATTACATGTATAACAATAACCATTAAAACTTGTATACCTCATGGAATTTGGCTATCTAATCTAATTTATCTTCATTCTACCAGCACCTTGATTCCTTGTCTAATTATTTATCTTCAAAGTATAATTATCCTTGTTAACATTAGTATTCATCTTATCTTCAATTACATTTTTTTGTTTTTCTTCATACCCAAGACAATTTCTATCACTATCATGCTTTTGACAACTCATAATATTATCTACATCACTTGAGATCTTTTCAAATCTCATAAATGACATCATCTTACTAGATGTCTTCTCTAAATTAGATTTTAATGACTCATTTTCAATCACATACCTCAATCTTTGGATTTTAGGCTTATAGATAGGATTTCTAATTGAAAAATAAAATGCTTGACCATATATTTATCTTCCTTACTATCTATTGTCAATTACAATTGCACCACTATGAAGGTAATTTTAGGCCTTCATAGTCTATTGAAACATGGAAACAATCCTAGGTTGTGGGTGACCTAATCAGTGGATTGAATCTCTAGATTCTATGGGTTATCTCCCTTTGGTGTATCAATTAGGATATTTGTTCTATGTTACAAACTATGAAAAAAAGAGAGAGAAACTTGAACATAAATCCTATCTAATGATGGTGATACCCCTGTAATTTTTGATTGATCTACTCAATTTGAGCTTTTAAAAAGACTGATTTAGATAAGAAAAGGGTTGAACTTTTAACTCCAATTGACTAATATGCATAAGTATTTCATGAAAAGGATTTACCTAATGATCAAATATTTAGGGAAATGGTGTGATAGGCCTAATTCATGGCACTAACCAGCCACTTATATCCATGATAAACTCATCCAAGAGACATCAAACATAGAACATGAATTGCATAAAATGATCAACTATGCTACTAGGTAAGAATCAAGACATGACAAGGAAGAGAAATTATATCACTTATGCAAATCACTGACATGAATATATTATACTATCATTTTAGAAAATAAAAAAATAGTCCTTCTATTAATGTAAAAAAAGGCTACAAACTCAGTGTTTGGTATAATTTGATCTTGCCAAAAGAGGGATATAATTTAAGGCTAAAAAGCTAACTTATATAGAAAACATACAACAACCAAGAGGTTATCACTAAAAATCAAAAAGGAGGTCAATTCTTACATTAACCAAGTATAATTTCCATTATACCAAGATAAAAATGTCTTTTAAACAAGTCTTATTATATTTTGTCTTGCATGAAAAACCCTTTGGAATTGAAAATGGATGATGGGATCAAGCTTGGACTAATCTACTCTACCTCATAAATTAAATCTACACCATTCTTGGATGTCTTAACTCAAAGTTGAATTGATTTAAAGCTGAGTTAGAATAGGAGAATGTCCTCTATTACATGGAAAGCATGAGTAGATGTTGCACTTGATAGCCAATCAACTCTATAAATTAAGAATAGTTAACTCCACTTGCATGAAAAATATATGCCACATCTGAATTTAAAACTCTACTTAAACTTCTTAAAACATTTGAAAGGCTTGGATTAATGAGAGTGCATGCATGAAATTTTGTTTTGAGCTCTCCAACATTAAACTCCTTGAGTCCTTCATGCAAATGAGTCTCCATTTTGAATTTAAAGAGTTATGTTTGAAATAGTTACACATCTTGGATGTATTTAATCCTATTTTGGGCAACTTTGCATGCTATAGACTGTGTTAATCTATTTATATTAGCTATTGAAATATCTTGCATTTTTTAGTTCCTCATTTTTATGTATTTCTTATGGATGCTTTGTTTGGAATTTTCCCTTTGGCCTTTGATTGTTTATTTCCATGGACTTTTGTCATTTGGATTATTGCTCACAGTTTTATCCCTTGTCTATTTCCTTCAGACAAAGAGTCTAAAGGAAATATATATTCAGGCTATGTCTTTGTCATTTTCCCATAGACAAAATGTCAATGGGAATTGTCTCTCTTTCATTTCATTCTTTGTTTTGGTCCCAAGATTTTCCTTTAACCATTCCTTTGGACAAAAAAGTCTCAAGGAATTGTCTTTCAGGATTTTTCCTAGACCATTCCTTCAGACAAATAGTCTGAAGGATTTGTCTTTCAAAAAATATTCTCAAAAAAATGTCCAAATTATTTCATGTTTGCATCTCCTTTAGACAAAAAGTTTGAAGGAATCCTTTCCTTTCTAAAATATCCCTTTAGGATTTCAAAGTGTCCCCTCATGTTTTTTTTAAAGTCCTTTTCCAAAGGGCTAATAACCGTTTAGATATTTTGTTTTGAACTTTCCCAAAGGTTAGATACCCTTTGGGTTTTACAAATGGCCACTTTGGATTTTTGTCAATTGTCTTTTTCTGAAGATAATGACCCTTTAAAACTTTTGTAATCAACCCCTCAAAAAATGAATGAACCTTTTGGCAAATGGAAAACTACCCTTCAGGCTATTTGAAAAATCCTTTTGGGATTTTTGTTTGTCCACTTGACCTTCACTTTTTTGTAGCTTTCCACATTAGCCTTTTAAATGACTTTCCTAAATGGATTCTACCCTTTGGGTTTTTTACAAAGTGTCCTTTTAGCATTTTAATCTTCTTGGAAAAGCCCTTTCACATTTTGTAAATGGTCCTTTGATGAGAAAAGGATCCTTTCAATGAAATTGTATTGAACCCTTTAGAAAAAATGTATTGTCCACCTACCCTTTGGATAATTTGAAATGGTAAAATTTTCCATAGAATTGATCCTTATGAAAAATGAAATGGTCTACTTTATGTCTGAAAATGCCCTTTTTCAAAGGGAAGGATCCCTTTAAAATTCTACAAATGGAACTTTCGACTAGAAGAAAATCCCTCATAATTTATCAATTACCCTTCAATATTTTTATGAAGAACCTTTTGGAATGGCACACACCCTTTAGGATTCATGTAAAGGACCCTTTGGAATTAATGAAATCAACCTTTGGATAACTTGAAAAGCCTTTTGAAATTTTTGAAGTGAACCTTCCTGAAGGGCACATACCCTTCAGGATTCTTGGCAAGTATCCTTTCAAATTTTCCAAGTGAACCTTCAGATTTTTAAACAAATGACCTTTTATTTGAGGATGCCTTTCAGGTTATTCAAGACCAAAAAAAATTCACAAGATAAATTGGCATGATATGCAAAGTTATAAATGGTAGGGGTGATAAATTTTGACCTATGGGGAAAAATTATCAGCATTTTGGTGACTCAGCTAGGAAGCATGCCTACTATGATTGAGAACCTGGCCACATACATGATATTTAAACTCGTAAATAAATGAAAGATCTAATCCATGACTAAAAACTCTCTTTTGGCATGAGATAACCTTCATCCTTCAAGACAAGAAGGGGAATACACAAAGTAGGGAAACCTAACTAGCAAATCAAATGTGCAAACATGCACTTATTTAGGATAAAATTGAAATAAACTATTGTGCTTGAATAACACTTAGAGGAAATCAAAACAAACTAACTATGTAAAAGGAACTTTTCTATTCAGTAGTAATGTTTCAGATGTATCCCATTAAATAGGACTGGAATCTCCTTGCCATCCATCTTTGCAAGTTGGAAGCATTGTGGGATTTGTAGTTAAATACTTTATATGGGAACTCCAAAGGGAGTCAAACTTTGTGTGCTTTCTTAGTTTATCTCTATCCTCATCCCACTTATTGACCAAATATCCTTCTATGAAGCTTCATGAATAAGCTCCTTTATCAAAACCTCTTTTCACTTGTGCTTGATGAATCTCCATGGCTAGCATGGATTGATTTCTTATCTCTTTTATCTCCAACAAATCAAGCTGATGCATTAGTTCTAAAGCAATAAATTTAAGAAAAATGGGTAACCTTGCTTCCTTACCATATAACAACTTGTACAGAGACTTGGCTATTGATATTTTATAGGTGATCCTATTAGCCCATAGAGATAAATTCAACTTGAGATTCCATGGCCTCTAATTATATTCAATAGCCCTTTTTATGATCCTTAATAGGTTCTTATTTGTAGATTTAGTAAGGCCATTGCCTTGTGGATAATAATTTGATGAAGTGTTGAGGTAAATTCCATGTTGGATAGCTTATTAATTAATATTTAATCCCACAAAAGCCATTAAATTATGAAAAATAATAGTTGAAGGAACTTCAGATCTAGTAAGCAAACCTTCATAGAAATATATACCATTGGTTTCATTTGCTTCTTTTAATGATACTACTTCTATCTAATGTGTGAAGTAATCTATAGCAGTGAGAATTGATTTATGACCTAAAATTTAAGGAGGATTTATGATACCAATAAAGTCTAATCCCCATTAGACAAAGGGCTAATCCATTACAATTGGTTAAAGAGGCAAGGTTGCAAGTTTCATTTTTCCTCTAAATATAACACACTATTTGCACTTTCTAACCCATGCATGGAAATAACCAAATATACTTGGCCAATAGTATCCACCTCTCATGATCTTAATGGTTGTATTTATTACATAAAAATGTCCTCCACCATGTCCATCATGGAATTCTTCAAGAAATCTCTGATTTTCGCTCAGTTTTACACATCTTAGCAACATTCCATTAATATCTTTCTTGAACAACACACCATTAGTAAGTAAAAATGGAATTCACTGCAACCTAAAATATCTTATTTTTTAATCACTTAGATGAGAGGGATAAATACCATGTTGGAGATAACTTACCAAGTCATGAAACCAGCTGGAAGGTGAGGTATGAATAGCTATAATCTCTCCTTCATTTGACACCAAAACAACCTCATTAGTCTCTTCTAAGTCTTGAGTTAGGTGCTCACAAAGTCCTTTGTCTTTAATCATATTTGTGACCTTAATTTACACATCATACTCCATTAAATTGGTTATCTAACCAGCTCTCTTTTCATTTATATCCTTGTTCAAGAGAAATTCTTTGATGCTTAGATGGGAAGCCATTAGATGTATCTTATTATTAAACAACAATTGTCTAAACTTCTTAAGAGATATTATAATTGAAAAGACATCCTTTTCAAAAAAATAATCACTTGTTTCATACTCCTCCAATCCTTGGTTGAAGAAGACTATTGGTTGTTCTAAAGCCTTATGATTTTGTTGCATAAGAATGCCTAAAATGTCATCCATGTTAGCATATGTATACAAAATAAAATACTTTATAAAATATTTATTTATAAGAATAGGAGCATTAGATGTGGCCCTCTTAATATCTTCAAAGCTATTTACTCCTTATTCATAATAGATGAAGTCCTAATCCTTCTTTTAAATGGCTATAAGTGGTTTTACTAAAATGGTAAAATTTGAAATATATCTCTTTATAAAGTTGATTTTCCCAAAGAAGCTTTACATAGAATTTTTGTGATTAGGCAAAGAAAGTACTATAATGGAGTCTATCCTTTCAAAATATATGCTTAAACCATATTTTGAAATAACATGTCCAAGAGGCTTACCTTCATGAATGAAGAAAACACACTTTTTGGGATTTAGAGATACCCCAAATTGCGTACACATTTCTAACACTTTCTTGAGATGAACCATGTGATATTAAACATTCTTTTAAAAAACTATTATATAATTCAAATAAATAGGTAGAAACTTGTTATGAAGGCCTTTGAATTCCATATCCATGGCTCTCTAAAAGGATGATCTAGGATTAGATAAACTAAATGGCATCTTTTTGTATGCAAATGTTCCCCACTTAGCTATGAAGGTTGTCTTAAATTGGTCTTCTTCCTTGACCAAAATATGATTGTATCCATTATATCCATCCAAAAAATAAAATCTCTCTAAACCTTCAACAAGATGTAAAATTTCTTCTATTTATGGCAATGGATAGGGATATTTAAGTGAAGCCCTATTCAAATAATGAAAATTAACACACAAATAAATCTCACCATTATTATTCCATACTAGAAAAATATTGGCCACAAAAGTTGAGTGCTTGATTAGAAATATAATATCTAATTCTTTAAGCTTGTGAAGCTCAGCTCTCATCAAAGGCTTAAGCTTAGGATTTATTAGAATTTGTCTTTATCTTACTAATTTAGTCTCCTCCTCTAACTCAATGGTGTTTTGAGCCAAACTTGGATAAAATCCCTTGAGATCACTATACTACCATGAAAATATATCAAAAAAACTTGTGCATAACTTAATGAAAGCTTACTTTTGTAAAGGAGGACATACCTTACCCAACTTCAAAATCTTACCAATTTCAATCTATACATTAGCATAGTACTCTTATTTTGTTGACAAGGATGATTTCTCCTTCCTTAGCAAATCATCACCAATATAAATATTATCAAGTGTGACCAATCCCTTGGGTAACTTATTCATTTTTAGTTGAATAATGTGATTAGCATACTATTGCAAGTGATTTGATTGGTTTCTTGAATAAAACTCAACCTCCTCTTATAACAATCTCACAATTTGATTCTCATATATGAACACTTTCCAATTCTCATGATTAACTTTAATAGAAGGCCTTACAACCACCTTTATATGTGACTAAATTTTCTCATTTTTTACATCATTTGGCATACTGAATTGTGACCCAATGGAATCCAACCTATCACAATGGTTATTCTCACCTTTTGGTATTGCTTGAATGTTAAAATATTAGAAATATTCAACTAAGTCCCATAATATATGTCTATAAGACTTAATAAACAAATTTTTGCATATATTTAAACCTCTTACTTGGTGAACCATAAGTTCACTATCACCAAAAACTTGTAAGGTGTTGACTTTCATCTTCCTAGCCCACTACAAATCATAAATTAGTGATTCATACTTAGAAAAATTATTTCAAAAACCAAAATAAAATTTAATATAAGATAAATACCTTTGTTTTTTTGGAGAAACCAACATCATTCTAGTTCTGGTTCCTTGCTTATTCCTTGATCCATCAAAGTACAATTTCCACAAACCTTCATTAGACTCATCTTCTTTGACCATGGTTGGATTTGGTGCATCATTATCATGAAGGAAATACACACCATGTCCTTGTTATTCAATAAAATTTTATGGATCATGCTCATGTAAGGTATAATCCCACTAATTAAGGAAAAAATATGTAACTCCATCTAAAGGTGATTCAATTTCTATTTCACTAGCTTGTAGTTCTTCATCTGTGATGATATAGATAGTATTTAAAACACTTAGAATATATGGATCCATATGAAAATGTTTAATATGTTCATAATGAATTGTTACCTTGGCTATATAATTGTTTTTTAACATTAAATAAGTCCAATAAACTAACAAATATCCCACAATCTTTGAGGTGAAGTCTCTTGAAAGGAACATAGTAAAGTAAGGAGGCAAGTCTAGCATAACAACATCCAATTGAATAGTAACATTGTGACAAGAATGTAATGTAAATTTTAGATATTTTATGATACCTAACATATTTTTTGGTGACCCATCTAATTGTAATACTACTTTAGTGTTTGGCTCATAAACAAGTCCAAGCTTGTCTCCAATCTATTTAGGCATGACTATATTATTAACTCCACTATCCACCATACAATTATGAACCAAAGTATCACCTACTATCAAAGAAAGGTGAAATGGAGTATTATATAATTTTACCTTATTTTTTCCACCTTTTCCATCTTATTTACTTTTATACCTATTTCTTTGTTGGTTGATCTAAATTAATTAAAACAACACCTTATTTATCAACCAGTTTTGGAGTCAATTTGAGAGTTAAAAGCTCTTAAATGAGCATATATTTTTGTCTTGGAATGGAAATATAATCCTATATGTTAATTCTAATGTTATACTTCTTCATCTGGTCTATTATACTAAAATGATATCGACTAACCTTTGGTTATACCTTCTAAAGTATTGGTTGTTCATGAACTAGAGGTAGTTGATGAACCTTACCAATCTCTATATTCTAATTTTTATATGTTTTAAGGACAAAAAATTGCTATTTTTTAATATTATAATAACCCTATGAGTACTTTAATCATTTATTACCTCTCGAGCCTCTTCAATGGATCTTTTATAGCTCTAGTTATAGCTACAACTTGACCACTTGAATTATTAGTTTTAACACTTTTAGTAAAAAGCAACATGATCATCTACTTTCCAATTTACATTAATGGAATAAAGATAAACTTGAGCTTGATGTTTCTCTCCCTATGATTCCAAACTTGTATCTTAGTACTGACCTCATTGAGAATAAAACTCTTCTTATGTCATTTGAGGCATAGTGATGTTCTATGATACAAAGGCTTAGTTTTGAGAATCATTGAGGTTTGAGGGCTACCAACCTGAATCCTATATCAAGTTATTTTGAGTTGGGGTGGGAATAATATCCCTTTAATTAGAAGGATATTTATGATCAAGGGTAGCATATGGGTTAGCTAGAGTTATGGCTCCTTGTGCTTGATAAGGTGGTCTATTTTCTCTAAAACCCTGATAAAGAAGCCTTTGAGATTTGAATGATTGATAAGTATTTTGATTTTACTATTGATAATGCCTATTATATTGAAATTACTACCTTTTGTGAGATGTACTATTTCAGTCTAAAAGGACTATATCAAGATTTTCAACTCTCCTATCTCATTAGCTTGATTAGTAAGGGCTGTAATTTGAGCTTGAGGTGTTGGAATAGGAATTAAGGATCGAATTTGAGGAATTTAGGGGGATAGTGTAGAATTTATTTCTATAAATATAGGGATTGGATGTCTTGGATAAATCTTACTATCTTCTATCAAACTATTCTATACCCTTATTATAACCTCATATGCATCTAGTTAGGTAGTACCACTCATGGACTGTATCATCACACTAATGTCAGAATTAAGGGCTTTCAAATAATACAAAAAAGCATAGTCAAGGGATGGCCTTATCAACATAGGTATTTTGGTTCATGTCTTTTGGAATCTAAGGTTAAAATTAGATATGAACTCATGAGGAGCCCTTGTTATGGTAGTCAATTACTCAACTAAAGATAGGTCATCATTTTTGTCCTGAAATTGATTGACTCTCTCTACACCCAATTAATCCCAAGTAGAAATGGATTTTAGTGTAAGGTTTCTATAACATTACAATAATTTTATTTTTAAGGAGGCAAAGCAATTTAATAGCAACATTATCCTCAATAATATTATAGACTGAACAGAGATTAGCCACATTTTAGATATGCTTAATAGGGGTTATTTGATTTTTTCCTAAGAAGAATGCGATGCTCTTGAGGGTAGACATTATAATGTCATAAAAATGGGATAAACTTAGTGGGATAACTTTATTGAATAGAGTAAACACTTGATTTATTATGGCCATTTGGGTAGTTAGGGTTGTAGTGATTAGATAGTTAAATAATTAAGAGATAAATATTACTTTTGAGGATATGGTTTTTCCCTCCTAAACCTTGATATCTTATAAGATATAAATTCAAAAGGAATAAATTTAATTTCTGACCTTGTGGCAGCCTTTGGCATGAATGAATTACCTGAATGATGATATGAGCTTTGTAACTGGATGTTGATGAATATCTTCTACTATTGCAAAACTTCTTCAGATATGCAAAGACTTTATGTGTGGTCCCACAAATCATGCCAAAAAATATTGTCAATCAAACATTCACCCATGTGAAGGTATTTTTAGGCCATCATAGTCTACTAAAACATGGAAACAATTTTAGGATGTGGGTGACCTAATAAGTGGATTGAATCTCTATATTCTAAGGGCTAGCTCACTTTGGTTTATAAATTAGGATATTTTCTCTATGCTACAAACTAAAAAGAAAAGAGAGAGAAAATTGAAAAAAAAATCCTATCTAATGATGGTAATATACATGTATTTTTTGATTGATCCACTTAATTTGAGCTCCTAAGAACTCTAATTTAGATAAGAAAAAGGCTGAACATTCAACTCCAATTGATCAATATGTAGAAGTATTTCATGTAAATGCTTTACCTAATGATTAAAGATTGAGGGAAGTGGTGTGATGGGCCTAATTCGAGGCACTAACCAACCACTTATATCCACTATAAACTCAACCAAGAGACATCAAACATAGAACATGACCTGCATAAACTAATCAACTATGCTGTTAGGTAAGAATCAAGACTTCACAAGGAAGAGAAATTATATCACTTATGAAAATGACTAACATGAATATACTATATGAGCATTCTAGAAAATAAAATATAGTCTTTTGTTAATCTAAAAAATGGTTACAAACTTAGTCTTTGGTAGGATTTAATCTTGCCAAAAGAGGGATATAATTCAAGGCTAAAAAGCCAACTTATGTATAAAACATAAAACAACCAAGAGGTTTAAACTAAATATATAAAAGGAGGTTAAATATTACATTAACCAAGTCTAATTTCCCTTATGCCAAGATAAAAAATCCTTCTAAAAATATCTTCTTATCTTTTTCTTTGCATGAAAAACCCTTCAGTGTTGAAAATGGATGGTGGGCTCAAGCTTGGACTAATCTGGCTCATACACAAAATCTATGACAATCTTAGATGTCTTAACTCAATATTGAATCATTTTGAAGCTGAGTTGGAATGTAAGAATGTCCTCTATTACATGGAAAGAATGATTAGATGTGGCACTTGATAACTAGTCAACTCTATAAATTAAGAATAAGCTATGCCACATCTAAAATTATAACTCCACTTGTATGAAAAATCTATGCCACATCTCAATTTATAACCCTAGTTAAACTAATGGAAATGTTTGAAAGTCTTAGATTAATTAAAGTGCATGCACAAAATTTTGTGTTGAGCTCTATAAAGTTAAACTCCTTGAGTCCTTCATGCAAATGAGTCTATTTTGAATTGAAAGAGTCATGTTTAAAATGATCACACATCTTAGACATGTTTAATCTTGTTTTGGGCCACTTTGCATGCTATAGACTATGTTAATCTATATGTATTAGCTATTGAAATATCTTGAATTTTTTGGTTCTTCATTTCTAGATATTTCTTATGGACACTTTGTTTAAGCTCTTCCCTTTGACCTCTACTTGTTTATGTATAAGAAATTTTGTCTTTAGGATTATTACCTATGGATTTGTCCCTTGTTTATTTCCTTTAGACAACGAGTTTAAATGAAATCTATTTTTAGGCTATGTCTTTATCATTTTCTTGTGGACAAAATGTCTACAAGAATTGTCTCTCTTTTGTTTCCTTCTTTTATTTGGTCCCATGCTTTTCTGTGAACCATTCCTTCAGACAAATAGTCTAAATGACTTTTCTTTTAGGCTTTGTCTTGGACCATTCCTTCCAAAAAATAGTCTAAAGGAATTGTCTTTTGGAATTTTTTCTCAAATAAAATGTCTAAATTATTTCCTATTTCCATTTTCTTTAGACAAAAAGTCTAAAGGAATCCTTTCCTTTCTAAAATAGCCCTTCAAGATTTGAAAGTGTCCCCTTGGGTTTTTTCTAAAGTCCTTTTTTTAAGGGATAATAACCCTTCATACTTTTTCTTGTGAACTTTCTTTAAGGGTGGATATCCTTTGGGTTTCACAAATGGCCACTTCAGATTTTTGTTAATTATCTTTTTATGAAGAAAATGACCCTTCAAAACTTTTTTAACCAACCCCTCAAAAAATGAATGAACCCTTCATCAAATGGAAAATTGCCCATCAAGCTTTTTGAAACATCATTTCAAGATTTTTGTTTATGTCCACTTGTCCTTTAAATTTTCATATTTTGACACTTTTAGCCTTTTAAATGACTTTCTAGAAGGGATTATACCATTCAAGTTTATTATAGAGTGTCCTTTCAACCTTTCACGCTTCTTGGAAAAGAACTTTAACATTTTGTAAATGGTCCTTTGATGAGAAAAAGATCCTTTCATAAAAATTATATTGAACCCTTGGGAAAAAAATGTATTATCCACTTACCCTTTAGATAAATTGAAACACTCAACATTTTCATGAAATTGAACCTTCAACAAAATTAAACTTTCTGCTTTATCTCTAAAAATGACCTTTTTCGAAAGGAAGGAATCCTTGAGAATTCTATAAATGGACCTTTTGATTGAAATAAAATCCTTTGAAATTTTTTAGTTACCCTTTAGGATTTTTGTGAAGAACCTTCCTAAAGGGAACATACCCTTCATGATTCCTATAAAGGACCCTTTAGAATTAATGAAATGACCCTTCAAATAAATTTAAAAAACTTTTGAAATTCATGAAGTGAACCTTCTCAAAGGGCACATACCCTTTAGGATTCTTGCCAAGTGTCCTTTGGAATTTTACCAGTGAACATTCAAATATTTGAATAAATGACCTTTTATTTAAGAACTCCCTTTGTGTTATTTAGGAACAAAACTAATTCACAAGATAAATTGGCATGATATGTAGAGTTCAAAATGGTAGGGGTGACAAATTTTGACTTGTGGGGTAAAATTGTCAACAATATATTCATTCAGTCTTGCTTCATACACACTAAATTTCTCCTCATAGTCCTTGATTTGAGACTTCATCTTCTTGTTAATTTTCTTTGAACTATTTAGTTCTTCAAAAGAATTCATTAATTCAGTCTCATAATCCACATCATCTTCATCAAAATCACTCCAAGTAGACTCCTTTTGATGTGATCAACTTCCTTTCTTAGCCATGAATAAAGTTTCATCTTTAATAGGATCATCATCTTCATGATCATATTCTAAGTCATTGTATTCAATCTCATCTGATGAGCTACAATCTTCTTTTGTGTAAAGACTCTTATTATTCTTAAAGGACTTCTTGTTGTTATACTTTCTAAATCCTTTCTTCTTGTATGTCTTTTTTTCTTCATCTTAATCTTCACCATGATATTCATCATCATTATTCTCATGATTATGATGGAACTTACAAGAAAAATGTCCTATCTCTCCACATTTGAAACACTTGAAGGGTAATTTATCCTTATACTTCCCTGAGCCTATATTCAATTTCCTAGTAATCAAAGCAATTAGTTCATCCTCATCAATGTTAGATATCTCATCTTCTTTGGGTTTCTTACCTTGGAATTTATCATTAGGATTAATCTCTATCTTTAATTCTACTTCCTTATTTGGCGGTTTATCATCATTATTCCTCATCTCATAGGTAGTAAGGGTGACATGCAATTGATCCATCTTCAACTAAGTAATATCATGACTATCTTTTTTTAGCAGATACTTTTTGACCAAACATGAGGGATAGAGACATTAATAATTTTTGAACTATAGTATCCTCCTTAAGGTTATCACCAAGACCTCTAATGATGTTTAAAATCTCATCAACTCTCAATATAAAGGATGCCACAAAATATTCTTGCTTGATTTTGAGACTTTGGAATTACCTTCTATGAATTCGTAACTTAGCAAGCTTGACCTTTCAATCTCCTTCATAAATAATATACATTTTCTCCCATATAGATTTAACATATTTATAATGAATTAATTTGGTGAAATTAGTCTCTATAAGACCACAAGAGGTGAAACACTTGAAGGGTAATTTATCCTTATACTTCCCTGAGCCTATATTCAATTTCCTAGTAATCAAAGCAATTAGTTCATCCTCATCAATGTTAGATATCTCATCTTCTTTGGGTTTCTTACCTTGGAATTTATCATTAGGATTAATCTCTATCTTTAATTCTACTTCCTTATTTGGCGGTTTATCATCATTATTCCTCATCTCATAGGTAGTAAGGGTGACATGCAATTGATCCATCTTCAACTAAGTAATATCATGACTATCTTTTTTTAGCAGATACTTTTTGACCAAACATGAGGGATAGAGACATTAATAATTTTTGAACTATAGTATCCTCCTTAAGGTTATCACCAAGACCTCTAATGATGTTTAAAATCTCATCAACTCTCAATATAAAGGATGCCACAAAATATTCTTGCTTGATTTTGAGACTTTGGAATTACCTTCTATGAATTCGTAACTTAGCAAGCTTGACCTTTCAATCTCCTTCATAAATAATATACATTTTCTCCCATATAGATTTAACATATTTATAATGAATTAATTTGGTGAAATTAGTCTCTATAAGACCACAAGAGATGACATGCATTAACTTATAATTATTATCAAATGACTTCTTATCTACAACACAGATGGAGGATTAGTAGGAGTAACATAACCATCTATGACAGATTGCCATATATTAAACCCTACGTACATAATGTATGTCCCCATACTTACACTCCAAAAAAAATAATTGGATCCATTTAATATCGATGCTTGCTTAGTAGATAGACCTATTTTAGGACTACCCATAATGTACCTTGGATTACCTTCAAGCTATCAAGCCTTTACCAAATGACCTGCTTAGATACTAATTGATAGAGGTATAATCACTGAGAAGGGGGGATAAATCAATAAACCTAGATATTATAATTCTAATTTCAATCCTTTCAAATTCTTAATCAATCTCCACAAGAATTCTTGAAGCATGTACAACATTCATAGCAATGAACAAGAAAGACAATGTAAGATCAAACACATAACACATGAAATATGTGAGAAACCCTCTTGGGGATAAAACCCACTAGAACCTATAATTAAACTAATGTCATATAATAACAAGAACCGATTTATACAAATTTTAATTAATCAAGGAACTACTATCCCTTATTTAGTGGGACTACCATCTCACAAATTGCTATAACACCTGTCTAGCTGAGTTGCTATAACAACTAGACCATTAACATGTTTCACCTTAGAAGGAGGCTACAACCCCATAAATTTTGAGCTTCCACAACAACACCTATAAACACATCCAACTTTTAAGTGATGTCTTCAACACTTGATGATGGACCTCTGATTATCACTCTTCACCTTTTGTCATGCTTAATTTGTAAGAGTATTATTCTACAAATAGAATTATGAAATATAGGTCATACACATAGTCCTCAAACTATTCTACTCTTCAACTCATCCTATAGTAAACCACCCTTTCATTGTCTTTAAAACACAATTTTCTCAAGTCTCTCATAAGTCTCACACAAGTCTTTCTCAAGTATAGAAACCATCACATTTAGTTTCACTATTTATAGAGCATTCATTATTATCACCATCTTAGTCAGCCAAAAGGCATGCCTTAACCCTTAAGTAATATATATCACAAATAAAAAACTCAATATCATCCACATAGGTCAACAAAAATACTCATGGGTCACCCTTAAGCATCTACACCTTTCAATTAGGCCCTTGTAGCTCTTACAGGTCTCATAGAGACATATTCACCCATTTGGCACATCATTGAGAAAAACAAGAACATAATACCACTTGCAAATCCATAGGTCAAATATTTATGTCCTCTTAGACATATCCAAATTCTCATAGTCATCATTTCACTCTTTTTTTCAAGATAAAATAACTCAAACATTAGCCTTGTTCATAATGACACTATGAATGAACACATAATCAACTTATTAATCTTTATTCATACTTAATATAGATATATCATACTATGAAAATAAATACTAATCATACTCATTAATTATACAACTCTCCTAAATGTCTAATTTATCATAAAACATCAAAACAAGCTTGAATATCCTTCTCAAGTCACTTATAGAACATAGCCAAACATAGTCAAATTTAGAGCTCAATATATTTAAAAGTACATACATTCAGACCTTTTAACTAGGCTCATTAGATGCACCTTATAATCCTCTAAAAATTTTCTTTTTATATCACCTTAAAATTCATTTTGGATCAAAAGTCATAGCTAAAATATATAACAATGGTTTTTCCTTTATGAAAATAAAATAAAATGCAAATGGTCATAATTAAACCTCAGACACTATGCTATCATCTCATGTCCTCACTAATTATAAAATAAACACACCATCAATCTTATTTTAAGTAAAACAACCTTTAAAATTCTAATTTTCAAATAGGTTGACCACTTTGACTCCACTTGCACCATTGATCTCTCCACTCGCACCATCGATCTCAATCGCAAGATTAAACATGAATGATTAGATCCTTATCCTTTACCTTTTATTATCATTAAAAAACATGCACTTATTACCATCTCACTCAACATTCACCATTATATCAAAATTATATGATTAACAATACATTGTTGGGTTTTTATTTGGTCCTAATCTTTATCTCTTGCAAAAATGACTAAGTATGGGGTCCATTGTTATTTGCCTAGAAGGCTAACTTCAGACCATCATAAATTTTTCCTTTCTCACTCTCATGTTCTAAAATTTGAACCATATGATATCATTACATAGGATAATTAAACCATGTATCAGTCTACTCTTATAACCCTCACACATGTTGGATAGAATGTCATTAAAATTCCTCCTTAGATTTATCTGTTATAGAGCCAACTATGCCTAAAATTGTCTTAAAAGACAAACTTTGCACATGAATAGATTTTGATGTATTTCATTTCTAGACATGAAATTTAATTAAAATTAACTAGGTATAAAACTAAACAAGCCCATATGATCAACTTATCTTAAGACATTCACATGTGCAAAATGTGATTATATCAAAATGCTTACATAGCTTTTCTTACCATATACAAATTTGGATAAGTATGGGAAAGCACTTTCAAACTACCTGTATCTTTTTATTGAAATTCATTTCTAGATGAGAGACATTATACATAAAAAATAAGTACTAATGTGATCACATACATATGACCAACTCCCACTAAAACTGCCACACATGGTAGTTATGACATCATCAAACTGCCTACTCAAAATTTCTACCATTGGACCCAAAATGTCTAAATGAGAACAATGATAAACTAGGAGAATTACACTCATGAAAACAAGAACTCAAAGTATTCTTGACTTCTAATAGGACCCCTTTCACATTCTCAAATTACCATACTCATCCATGAACATCTCTAACCATGCCAACATTGAAGATCAACCCAGTATCCTTCAAGCATACTAGGACATGCACATTGCAAAAAAATTTATTATCACTAAGACTATCAAGGCACTTTATACACTCACTTGGATACTTTTATAAAATTATTAATAAATATACAATAGTATTATTTCTTATTCATGTTGTTACATTCAAAAGGCTTTTGGCATTATATTTTCTATATTTACCACACTTTCATAATCCAAACTATATCAAAATATTATGAATTTTAAAATTATTTAATTGTCATAATTTTATAATATTTTATCCATTTAATTTATTATGATATTCTCTACATAACCCTCACATATAAAAAGGGTTAAATAGTCAACATTGAAGTAATAGATGTATATAAAAAAATACATGATATCAAGTACTAGTCATTATAAAAAAGGTTTGTATAATGTAATGAGAATTTTAGATTTGAGGATGAAGGAATTAAATTTTAAGTAAATGACCTAATAACACATTTTATTTTAGAAACATTCATGTTCAAATCTTAAATTTTTTTTTGTCTAGATGAGAAAGATAATGAGCATGATGACTTACTTAGGGTTTATGTTGTCAAAAAGATAACTAATATAAATGAATATTTTGGGAATACTGAGAATGTTGAGATAACATTATGAAGTGAAGATTGTATATTAACTTAAAATAATGCATTAACTCATGGTTATAAGGTTATGGAAACTCTTATGTATTATAATAATTCTTAAATTATCTTTAGGAGAAACCATAATTGCTAATGCAATATGTAAAAATAAAAGATTTTATTATTAATAAATGGGCCTCATAATCCATGTTTACAAATATTGTATGTATAGGAAATGTGGAGAAATATCTAGTATAAATAATAAGGTCATTACCTCTATAAAAGTTGAGGTTGAAGGCTATAAATGATACAACAATCATCAACAATATGAGACGGGGGAACACTCATAAGGATAAAATATAAAACTAGAGAGTTATAAAAATATTGATAAAAATATAGTACATAGATTTTTTATTAGATTAGTTAAAAAGCTAGGTTGAAGGAGCCTGTACCCTTTACAAAAAATAACCAAAATATAAGCAAGTCAAATCATTTGGACACAAAGAGACAAAAAGAGAGAATCCTAGTGGCTACACCCACCTTCCACCAAAATACCACCAATTATCAACCAAAAACCATAAAGAAGCTAAAAAGAAAAAAGTGACCAACCAACTATTTTGATTTAGATTAAAAGACCAACTATTTGGTCTCAGCACTAGCACTTTTGTTATTTCTTCCCTTGGTTCAACTCCTAACAAACTATTCCTTACCATCCTCCTGTCTCTTCCTCTTAAGGTCAAAGGAATGAAACTCCTTTTTTTCTTCCTCAAGATCCTAGGTGGCCTCCTCCTATTTTTCATGATGGATATATTTAACTTTAGGGGTACAATCTTGGCAAACTAAACCTTCATTACTAGCTATCAAATCTGGACAAAGGAGTCCTTTTAGCTTCTGAAACTCCTCAATAATTTTTCCATAGAGCAGTTTTTAGATGACTAGTTTTGTATACAAATTTTGGAGGGAGTCATCAATCTCCACCTTAACATTGGACCCAAATACCCCTTTTCCTTTGTATCAATCAGGTGGATAAGTGAAGGGCTTCCTAATATAGGTTTAGGGTCCTCTTATACATTTTCAATTGAATCCCCCACATCCTTCTCTTCCTATTCATCTCCCAAATATTACTAGATGTTGTTACCTTCCTCCTCCTCATAATTATCCCTCTCACTATTGATGTTTATAGACTCAGTGATGATCTTAGACCATAGTCGTTCCCCATGTTTAATCAATAATAGGATTTAACCTTGATGTATTTAATCCATAGAAGGGTCCTTTTTGAAATTCAACATCAAAATCTCTAGTTTGTACAATAAGAAAAATGGGATGCTAATTATATGATCCTTAAAGTGGTTTATAAGAATAAAGTGATGTGAAAATATAATAATATGTTTACCCTCAAGGGTAATGTCATCATTATTTGTAAACAAACCTTTGACCATTTCCTTGATAGCTCTACATGCATAAATCCTTTGTGAGATAAATAATTGGGTTTATTATTATCCTTCTCCTTCTTATAAAATATGTTTAGGAGCTCTTCCTTCCACCTCTTATCTTTTAATTCCTTGAATTCATATCATTCCATTCATGTGGTTTCACTAATGAGTTCCTTAGTAATTTGGATCTTCAATCCATGCATTCTCATTTCATAGTCCTTCTAACCTTGAGTAAAATCCTTAGATATCATAGTTTTGTGCTCGAGAAAGCATTCCATAAATTGTGCCAACCCACCCAAGACCATTTTATTCCAAACATATTCATTTTTATTAACATGAACATAAAAGATCAGCTCAAATCAGTCTTTGTCCCCACCCATTTTTTGAAAGTGCAAATTTCTTCTACAAAATTTATAAAATAATCTCTTTAGGAAGGATAAATTATGTTTATAGAGATTTTATCCACCCTTGTTCATATGATACAAGTTTGGGTCTCTCCAAACATGAAAGGATTTGGTAATAATAGCTTTGCATAAATAAATATTACTGAGGATGAACCAAGATTTTATCATGATTAATTTTCTCATTATGATTTTATGTGATGTGATCTTTCTCTAGCTTGAAAATTTAGATGACATCATTTGGATAATCACTTTTTTACCAAGTGATATAGTCATCTCTTAGAGCTCTGATATTTTTCATGCAATCAACATGCATGTTGTCTTCACTATAGACATGTCCTATGGAGACCCCTTTGGAGAGGATCATAAAATTTTTAGCATTACTGATGATGCCAAAAATATTATAAGAGGGGGGAGAGAGTCCTTTTAATTAATTTATAAAGTTAAATAAAATTTAATCTACTTTTGAAGCTCAATGGGGGTAGGCCTAGGTCGATAATATGCATGAAATGATGTACATAGATATATAAGGACACATCTTGGAAATAATAAAGTTAAAAATAACATACACTCCTAAGATTTATATTATATTTATTTATAAATAATAGTATAATAATGGAAATATAAATAAAATATTATAGGTTCAATACTTTAATTAGACACTATAACCTCTACTAAGATCTAGGTACATGCACATTGAAATGTAGAAGGTTAAAAATTATAAGGAAAAAAAATTAAAAAATCTTATGTTGAACCCTTAAGTTTTGATACCTAGATAAAATAGTATGTCATGCCTAAATAAAATTAAAATCATTCCTACTTACTGAATAACATTGCAAACACACAATTAAGCAAGACAAGAAAGGAGATAAAATTATCATGCATCATTTATGATTTATAAGTAATTATATACATAAATAGGTAAAATTAGTGGCCAAATAACCATTTTAAAATATATAAAAATAAATATTCAAATAATCAAACCCTAAGATAGAATAATTTTTTCATTAAAGTACAATCACTAATAAAGCACAAGATTCTAACAAAGGGAAGGTAAAACTAGAAATAATTTAAGTACACTTTGAATAAAAATAATGGTAAGTGATTAAAATAGATGAGTATTAAAAAATATTACTATTATCAACCACTACATTTAAAATAATATAAAATAAACACTAAAGGTGATCCCAAATCAATAGGAAGAATAAAAAATGAAAACATGTAGAACTATTAATGGAATATGAATATTTAGTCTGTATAATATTCCTAGAGTTAAAATGAATAAAGTAATAATCAAAATATATGAAAATTGAAATCCAAAAGGGTTCCCAACCCAAATAGGAAATTAAATCACTAAATAAATCATAATGTAAACAAGAAAGTTAAGAAAGCATTAAATAAAATGTTGAAAGGATTCATGATAAAAACTTTAAAATATTTATATTGGATTAATCCTATGGTAATATAAAATAAAAATAATATATAGATAAGTATTTGTGTTGATTATATAGAATTAAATAATCCAAGTGTTTGTGATCCAATCAAAACTCAATTTATTGAAGAGGTGTGTTATATAATATGGTATGGAGATAAATCTATTAATTCATAGATAGATTCTTGAGGTATCACTAAGTGAAATAATACCATAATATATTACCAAAAAAGAATTCACGAC
This sequence comes from Torreya grandis, assembly GCA_037957365.1. Classification (NCBI taxonomy): domain Eukaryota; kingdom Viridiplantae; phylum Streptophyta; class Pinopsida; order Cupressales; family Taxaceae; genus Torreya; species Torreya grandis. Next base: position 318,626 of record JARHVA010002839.1, on the reverse strand, counting down.
CAAGTGGGTATACTTCATACACATGATCATGTAATTTAGATTCAATAATGTGTCAATAAATTTTAATAATTTAATAGATAATGCCTTATGTGATACAATCACATACATCTATCTAGAATAACATTTGAAAGGTGCATGTAATTGATAATATGCATTAATTTGAATATATGTGCATTTACTACATGATTTTGGTTCAAAGCTAGGGATTATGTGGAAGAAATGGTTGATGGTGGATCTTTAAAGACTAAATTTATCATAAACATACTACCACTAAGGGTTAATAAAGATGTCAAATCATTATGGGATACATAGGATAAAACTTCATGTTTATAAGGAAATACATGGTAATTAATTTTATTATATAAGAAATTTTGAAAAATATAAAAATCCAAGGGTTTGACTAGACAAAACATTTCTAAGAGGCATTTGATATATTAGAAATTAAAATTATAAATACATAAATTTAGCCTTTTATAGATTAAAAGATACATTTTCATGTACATGTGGATGAATCAAATATATACATTGGATTAGAATTACAATAGTATAGTGAGAACACATATCACCTTATATCATTTGCAAGTATAAATTTGAAAAGAATTGAGAATAATTATTCTACCATAGTGAGAGAAGGATTTAAAATGGTCTACACTGTTCATTAGTCTAGACACTATCTATTGGATACCCCATTTATTTTTTACATAAACCATTAATCTTTAAAATACTTGATAAATAGACCAATGATACAAGGTATAATATATCAATGGTTAATACTATTCCAAGAGTTTGAATTCAAAATTATGGTAATATTGGCAAGGATAATAATGACCCATATTAAGTATCAAGGATAATAAAAGGAGAAGGTAAATGTCCCATATAAAATGGTTTTCCCAAAGCACACCCATTAAAGAAAAAATTAATACCCCATTAAATTTAAATAATTTGAAAATTTATGACAATAGGCAAATTCCATGATGGATAAGGAAAAAAGGATAAAAGATAATGATGTTGATTCAATATATTTTTTCACACTTATAAAATTATTTTTGTAAATGAAGGGGAGAGGTGAAATACTCAAAATAGTAGTTATGACATATGAAGGAAACTAAATATTAAGATAATCTCATGATTCAGGGGTTATAGGTCGTAATTATAAAGAGGGTACTATGATGAGGGTGTTAACTACTACATTAGTTTGGCCAACACTATTACAAGATGAAAACATAAAAAAATGGCATGTTGCACCTTTTATATAGTATAAAAATCAAATGCAAGTGATTAGATTCCATTGAGGTTTGGAATAACATTGGTGATATTAAAAAAAATGGGTTGTTAATTTTATATGTCCCACTAAATCCTTTGGACAAGAAATGAAATGCATAGTTTCTACTAATAAGTATACAATATCTAAAAATATTAGTAAATGAAATATAAATAATTATTTTTACCAAAAATACAATGGTATAGTTCTTGTACAAAAATATTATAACTAGGTTTGGTTGTTGATTCAACATCATAATTTACCATGGTAGGCACTTTGTGAATTATGTAATCAATGAAGTATTGTGGCATTTGCTAATTATACACAATAGGATTCACCCTATTGTCTACATATAAATGGAACCATGTAGGTTTGCAATTAATTTTGGAGAGAATACTAAAAAAAATAACAACACAAAATACTTATAGTTGGGAAGATACATGAAATATTATTAAGTAATTGCATGACCTTAAAATACATTCACAATATGTGTTTCATTTAATTGGTATATGGTTTAAAAGATGAGGTTTTAGTGGAGTTTATTTTATCTAGTATAACATTAGCAGGAAGAATCTCAATAAAAGAGAGTTATTAACTGAAAGAATAATTCTTGGACTTGGAAATTTAAATGAAAAAGGGTCATTGAAGCATGTAATCAAAGCTAAGAGAAAATAACGAAAAAATGGCATGGCTTCCCTATTAAAATTAATGAATTATAGATAGGAAAAAAGTTTTATTATATTATAGTAAATATAAAAATATAGGTAAAATTGAGATAAGATTATTAGGACCATGTGTATTAGAAGAGATACTAGATTCAAGAGGTATTAACTTCCATAATGTATATTATAATTACCTATAAAATTATGTGCAAATGGGGCTAAGATTAAGGCCTATATAGGAAAATGAATAAGATAATATATAAAAATAAATGGAAAATGGAAAAAATTAGAAAGGAGAATATTTAAAAAATAGTAAAAAAATAATAAAAAATAAAAATACAGTTTTTTAATAAAAAGGATAAATTATAAAAACATAGCAAAAGATATATAACAATTTTGGAAAAAAAATAAAAGATATAATTTTACAAAAAAATAATAGTAAGAGAAAAATCAAGAACCACAATGAATGCTAAAATTCAACAAATTGTGGCTTAGTGAAGAGGGGAAGTTAAAACCGCTAAAATTTGATTCTTTTAGAATGTGAATCCAATGTTTTTTCTTCAAAAAGTTAAAATTATTAACTTATTTTAAGCAATTGTATGGAAACTAATGAAAAATAATTGTTTTTTATGGAAAATAAACTTTCAAAATGTCAAGCTTATGTAGGGTAGAAACAAGAGGGAATGATGTAAAGGATGATGAAATTAAGAGATAGAGGCAAGATAAAAATACAAAAATGAGGAAGGCATATAATATGTAAAATATGCACCAAATATAATTTAAAAGTACATAAAATTGGATAAAAATAGTAAATGAGGATAAAAAGAGATGTTAACAAAAAAGGAAACAATTTGAAAAAATAGATAAAATATAAATTGAAGGAAGTTATTCTCATAAAAAACTTCAAATCTAAATCATATAGACTGTGCCAAAATGAGAATAGTGACAAAATCTAAAGTTTTCTTTGGTGAGAGAACAAGAAAAAAGTAGTGAAAATTGGAAACACTAAAACTCATTATATCTAAATAAATTAAAAGGTCCAAAATTTGGAAACACTCATGACAACACAATAATTAGATCTTCAATGAGGTTTTAATATAATTCTATAAAAATTGAACATTATTAATATCTACACAATTGTAATCATTCAAAGCTATACTAAATTGATAATGACTTAATGTAGCTAAAGGGATAAGAAATGATGAAACTAAAAACTAAAAGAAAAACTGTGGAATCAAAATAAAACTCTCAAACATTAGGAAAAATTAAATTGAATGTTTGGATTTAATTCACATACATTAATTTTTTAAATATAACATTAAAATTTCTATCAAATTACACTTATGAACATATAATGTACCTAAACCAAGACTAATTAATTATATCAAATGTTATCCATATATCAATATTGTTCCTGAATGAAGGGCATTGATATAACATGTATAATAAAAGGTGAACAAAGAGCACTATCAAAGGTGACCATATAGACAATTGGGACTAGTTTTTATAATATGGATTTATCCATATATAAAATATAAGATAAAAGACTTCAATATCCAAAAAAATAAAATTAATTTCAAAGTGTATTAAAGCAATAGAGAGCTTTTATCCATTAAAAAAAGTATCCATATTTCATGGGGCATGGTCTTGATTGACATGAAAAACAATCTCTATGCCACACTATAGAAGTATCTAAAATGGTACAAATGAATATTTGAATGGCTCACTTATCATAATTATTACAATGTATCTCACAAAAAAACTTATGGGAAGGGATGGGTTACTCCAATGGGATCAAAATAAGTTGTTATTTGAAAAATAAAAGACTCATTCAAATGGGAAAGATATTGTAGGTAATATTTTAGCATGGGAGCATAGAAAAAATGAAATGGTACCAAGGAGATATTTAGTGTCAAATATCATAGTGGAAAAGTATAAAAATGGAATAATGTGTAGGATATATATTTATAACACCTATATAAATCCATATGAGCCAATATCCACCCTTATTTCCCAACTACCTTATGAGGTATTAGATGAAAAATAAGAGGCAAAAATTTAATTCATTAGGAGCCTTATATTGGATCCCACATTTTTAAAAACTCATAAATTTGATGAAGATTAATTGCAGGTGTCATAAAAAGTAATAAAGGTACGAGTGAGTGAAGAGGGTTCTAAAATCACTAATTACTCAAAGACCCAAACCAATTATGCAATAAAAATTGTATTGATATCCATAGTAGTATATTTAGATAAATTGAAACCTATGGAAGAGATTAATGGAAAGAATAGTGAAAAATACATTATGATTTTAAATACACATCAATTCCATAAACTTAGGAGCCACAACTACCTCAAGGAGTACCACCCCAAAGATCATAGCTTTCAAAATGTAAGAATCCACCAAAGAGAAGATGATCTAAAAGGAATAAATTGGTATGAAAAGAAACCCACCATATTCCATGAGGAAAATAGAAACAATATAATAAAGTGTAAGCACCTAAAGGATGGAAATGAAAATCAAACTACATCATCTAGGATTGCACTAATATTAAATATATAGTGAACTAGTGGTGGTAAAATAAAAATAGTTCCTTCATTTTTTTAAGTGAAGAATTTAAATAAGAAGATGAATATAACCATTTTATAGATGCACAATAAAATAAATAAGGAATAAGGAAAGGCTTTAGTTAAGTATGTATAAAATTAATCATGAGGGGAAGTCTTTGAATAAGAGAAAGATAAAGAGGAAATGATGATGAAAACATGGGAGAATAAAAATGATATATTGGATAAAAATTTATATATATCAAAGCACTCTTATTACAGTTTCATAATAAATGTAGTGCAACAAAATTTGGAAAGATTTAAGAAATATAAATTTAGGAAGGATGGAAGAGTAGGATCCATGTATTATCAAATTACATATATATAATCAACAACACATTAGATGAGATATTTAATGTATTTCTAACCACTCTCTAAAATGTTGTGATCAAATCCAAATAGAAGAAGAAGGAATCAATGAGAGTCATACATGCATACTGGGAGTCAGTTTTCTAGAAAGTGGCACTGAAGAATAAATTTTCTCTAGAAGACTAATAAATTTTAAGCACATTTCAATAAAAATATATGAGGACAAAACAAATAATGAGTATGTTGTCCCAATCATTAGATAATCATAACTAGTTACAAATGTTGAATCATAAGGAATAAAAACAACACAACACAGTAAGGAAATGAATAAATAATTGGAGGCTAAAAGGGAAAGGAAAAAAATAATTTATTTGTGAAATTAGTTAGAAAAAAGGGGCCATATGAAAACAAAAAGGAGATAAATATGCAAAATCAAAGGTAGATAAAATATAGAAAAATTGAATAAGAAAAAAAAGAGGAAATGGAAAATAAAAAGGAAGAGGAGTTTAAAACACGAAAATATGAACTATGGAATAAAAAGAAGAAGAATAAAAAAATAAAAAAGAGGACTAACTAAGGAGAAAAAAGAATGAATAATGAAAAAAGAATAGAAATAATCAAGAAGAACAAACAAAGGAAAAATAAAAAAATTAGGAAACAAAGGTCATGACTTGAAAAATTATGAATAAATTAACAAGCATGAACAGCTACAAAGGAAATAATATGAGGTAAAAAAGGTAGATACATATAAAAAAAAATAAAGAGGAAGAGGGTAAGGAATTTAAGGCATAACACTTAAAGAAATTTTAGGAGGTTAATTGAAAAAATATATTAAAGAAGATTAAAATGATCAAGTAAAACATGGGGCTTTTTTTTTGGAAAAGAGAATTAACTTTTTTAAAGAGGAAAAAAGTAATAAATCTCAATACCATAACCATCATTAGTATTTATATATTTGATTTATAATATTTCATCTACCTTAGTGGTATCATAGGAGCTAATATTTTGAATAAAGCATCCCATGCCAATTAGATATGATAAAAAATTCCAAGTATAGAGGTATCCCATAATTTTTTGTAAACTAGCTCTAAAAGAATAATTATTAGTTGACATAAAATACTCACTCCCATATGAAAAAATTAAACAAATAATTATCATACATGAGAAGTAAGAGATAAATTGAATAATCAAGCATGTATAGATGGAATAAAGAATAATAAAACTAAAATCCCTCACTAATACAAGAATTTAGTGATATCTAGATATAAATTTATTAGTAAAATAAAATTATAAGATAGTGCATATAAATTCATCAAGCGCTAGAGTTAAGATGGTGATTAATAAAAATTAGAGGAGAGGATAATGTATCACACAAGGAAACACCAATAACATCATTTTTAATATAAATGACATATAAATGCATGAATATAAGGATTAAATAGGTAAGTTTAGGAAGGAAATGGGAGATGAATACATAATCACTTATCTGGATGAATATTCATAAATAAAATGATGGGTTGGAGGACTTGGAGAATAAACTATGTAAAGCTTCATAAAATTATAATGCTAGTATGTAATCCTCAAGAGATTAGTGAAATAAATTATTAGACTTATAAAATGAGTAAATTAAAAATAAAATGTGGGAAGAGTATCCAAAATTAAAACTATAAATGATTACAAAACATTGGAAAGCTACTAGATGGTGAAGATTGGAGATGGGAATGGTATAATATGAAGCACAATTGAACATGTTGAAGTATTTTTTGTTTGTTTAAAGAATTTTTGAGACTTAAATATAAATTAAGAAAATTTGGTAGAATATTTATATGTAAAAATGAATTATTCTCAATTGGAAAGTTTTCTAGAACACACTGGAAGATTAATTGCATGAGTATCTTTTCTTATGTGGAGCACATGCCAATATTCAAAATTTAAAGGGGTGTAAAACTATAGTGTAAACATAACTAGGTGAATCAAGTGGAGATACTATGGTATCTCTTATTTGATTTATAAGTTTTAGTTTTTAACCATCTTACACATCCTTAGGAAGATATGAAGTTAATAATTGGTATAAGGCATAATTGTTTTTCTAGATTAATCCTATTAGAACTCATTAGAAATGTAACAATAATGATTTTTTTAATAAAATACATGAAAATTATGAGATTATTGTATATATAAACAATATGAAATTAAATATAAATGATAGGGGATTCCTACATAAAATATAATTACAATCATTGATATATTTATATAAAAAAATATAATACCTTGGTGGACTATGCAACATTGTATGATGCCTCGACACATCAAACATGATTATTTAAAGAATAGTAATGTCATATAGACATAAAAATTGTTTATATAGAGGTATAAAGTTGGTATTTATGCCACAACATTGTGATATATATGACATACATTAAAATAGTGTGAACATGAGAGTATGAAATAAGAAGTACATAATAAATATAAGAGATAAGAGACATTATAGTAGAGAGGGTGAAGGTATTGAGATACAAATTATATTTATAATTATAATAAAGTTATTATTGATGGATTAAATAATATAATTTTTCTTATGATATTATAGGGGGATTGATTTCCTAGGCAATAGGCTTGAAGATTGAGTATAACAAATATATAAAATCTAGAAAAGATAATACAAAGTAAGTGTCCAAATTAGTTGAATATGAAAAACTAACTGTGTGATGACTTTCCACTTCCATATGATGTTGTATGGAAATAGGTGATGAAGTATGTCACTTTAGAGGGAAGATTCATGGTAGTGCATTTTTATCATTTCCTCATTTTGAATTACTTAAGACACCAAATTACCTTCAAAATTTTTACATTTTTCATTCGATGTAGAATTATGTTTTAGAGTTAAAAAGGGGAAGAAAGAATGTTCCTTTACACCATTATCTAATATTTATCAATTATAATTTCTTTAATTATCTCAATCCTACATTGTATAATCCCTCTATGAGAAAAGGTATTTCTATGGTTTTTGAGTCTAAAATAAATCTTATAATTAAAAACAAAAAGATGAAGGTCATCCATATTTTTGATCTCATTAATATCGATAAATATTAAGTGAAAGATAATTTGGGGGAAAATGAGGAGACTAAAAAGTTTGAGGAAGGGGAAATGTTGAATGGTAATGGCATGGAGGTAAATATGAATGAAAAATATCCTACAACCTTGGGGATAATGAAAATAAAATTCAAGAGATTATGGAAAGTCTAATCTTATCAAAGAAATTGGCGAATGTCTTAAAAATGTTGTCATGGATAAATATTTTCCTAAAGACTGGAAAAAAATACAATCAAATTTGGTAAACATATATGAAGGTATCGATATTAGGATATGATTACACATATTGAAGAAGAGGTAGATATTCATAAATAATTTCTACTATGGTTCATGAAAGACCATTCTTATCTTAACAAGACTATACAAAAATGAATTGGAATGATGGTATTTTCTATACCAGGGTAGATTTAATGTAAATTCATCTACAATTTCAAAGCTTGAAGGATAACATGGAAAATATGGAAAGGGAAAATGATAAGTTAAAACAATATTCTATTACTTGTGGACTTCACTAGCGTAGTTATGAAGAACTATGTTTAAATTATATAAGGCTTTAGGTCTCAAGTCAAAATAAAAAAATGAATACCATCATAATGGGAATCATGATAAAAAGAGGATAGGTTCAGCTGTGGACAAATGAGAACTATAAATTTCTCATGGCATGGAGAATTTTTTAAAAAATGTCAGAGATAATTGGGTAAACGTGTTTGAGGTATGGAGGTACCTAGGTTTTTAGTTTCAAACTATTTACTTTTTGGTATGAAATGACTATTTCTTTGTTGTTTTATTAGTTATGGTGTCTTTTTCTTCTCCTTTAATAGGTATATGTTTTCTTTCTAGTTTATAACCAAGCCTATATGATTTTTGTAAAGGGTAGGGTCCCTATTTAAAACCCCATTTTAACATCAATAAAAAAAATTAGGAAATATCTATGTGGAATTTATGTTATCAATCTAGAGTTCACTCTATTTGAAGATGTACAAGCACACCTTCTCTCTAGCTAATACAATTGAATCTTCTAAGAGTGTGGGTGACTCTGTATTGAGAAGAACCTCTAGAGAGGGATGGTTTCCTTAAGATTTAATACTAAAACTAATCTATTTTTTATTTTTGGGATGAAAAGGGAAGAAATACGATGAAATGGGAAATCCTATCTAAACATAAGTGTTTCAAAATAAGGCTTGATAGAAGCTGCAATGTAATTTATATTCTTAGCTCTTTAGTTGACTTGTAAAGGATGCAATTTCATAGTAGGTGTGGAAAGGACATAAAAGAAAGGTATATAGATGACAATTGTATGCTGGTACATAGTCAAAAATACACTCCATTCTTCTATCGACTCATATGCAAAAATATTTCCTTTGTTGATAAATGATGTCAATTATAATTTCTTTATAGCCTCATGAAATCTCAAAAATGGCTTGAAAAAAGCCAACATTTATGTCTAAAAACAAAGTTAAATCCAATGTGGAATTTAAAGAAGATAAATATTAGTCTTGGTTAGTTAACTCAAGACCTAATCCCTTTACAATATTAAAACAATTCATAAAAATCTTTAAACTCCATAAAGCATGTATGGATCTTAAAATTTGGCATAAAAGTGAGATGGTGGGCCATTTGAAAAGTCAAATACTCCTTAATTAATGATGATATTAAAATATTAAAAATTAAACTCCACTTTAATATGAATTATAATTGTTTAAAAATCTTGAATCACATGTTAACCATAGGTGCATGATGATGTCAATTTGTTAGCTTAGAGTCAAGGTTATTTAAGACCTAGTTAACTACCTCTTTAGCCTCTTCTTGCATGAAATGGCATATTTAAGGATGAAATTAAAATGATACCTTCATGAAACAACAAATATGTAATGTGGAAATTCAAATTGAACTCCTTGATAGTCTATTTCAATGCCAAACTTCAACTTCACCATTGACCAAATAGGCCTAAAAGCCAATTGTGCATTTGAACTCCATTAAACCTACAAAAGGAATCCATGAAACCTAAAAAAATAATTAAATATACATAGATAAAGATTATTCATCACTATATATGTGATTTTAATGACAAAACTCTTGTCATTCAATCAACATGGTTAACTAGGCCTATTTTGCTCTATTTTCTAGCTAATTGGCCATTTTAATTGAGCTAGTAGGGATAATTCTAAGATGATTTATGATAAAATTAATATTTTAGGATGAATAAATATTCTTATTATTTGATTTCTATTGATTATATTTCATTGAACTACTCTTTATTTCATTTTACATGTTTTTCCATAAAAAACATGATTTATGCCCTCATCTGTACAACTCCATGTAAAAAATTGGAATTTATAAAATACTATATGAGTTTACCTAAAATTTGAAAAGGTTTTATATTTATCCATGATGATTTGATGGAAATAAAATCAACTTTTCAAAAAACTAGTTTTTTGAGGGCTTAGGAGGGTTTTGAGGCTAAAAATTCAATAAGATGATTCATGAAGTACAAACCTCTAAATCTCAAAATATTTACATTTTTTAATATCATAATGACCCCATTAATATCCCTAGAAATATTTGCTTCTTATGAAAAATATATGTAAAGTTACTACACGGAAGAAAAATTGCTTGTAGGGTTTTGTTTACATTCTGGGTTGCCTATGCTTTTAACAATTGGTCATAATGTAAAACCCATAAAATGATCTCAATTGTTAATTAATTATAATTAAATATGGGTACTCAAAACATAGTAAGAGTTTTTAGCTAAACTCCTTACATGGAGAAAGATATGAACATCTAAATAGGGGGTTTAAAAGGGTGTCTAGAATTGTAAAAAATGAAAAAAGTCACCAAAATGAAAATAAATATTAACCTACTTCCCAATTCCTATAAAAATAATAATTAGTTCTGTACCATGATATTTAAACACTCTAAAATCACATTTTACTTGAAAATTCAAAAAAGCCTTTTTTGGCCTATAAGCTTATTAGCTTACAAAAGCCTGTACAAGGATATTTTTCTTAAAATTTGGAGTTTTTACACTCTTTAAAGTTATTATTAAGATGTAAAAACATCATCCCATGTTATTAAAACTTTTAATTTGGCTTTTCAACCTCTGTGACACTCAAAAACACTGTCTGTTCCCATGATGACCTCAAACAAACATGCTGATGACTATGACAAAAAATAAATTATCATCACTCATCCAATGGATTTTAAACTTATTAATAAGTTTTATAAATACTTTATGACCATTTTTAATTAATTTAAAGTCAAAATTCCACCTATAGCTCCCAAAATCCTTAATTTCCATCAAAATTGACCCTTGTGCATGAATTGTGTGCATATTTGACTGAGTTTTAGTGTTTTGGAGGTGATTTAATAATTTTAAGAGATTGATAATGTATAATAATCATAAATTAGATCAATAATATCCTCAATAACTTATAAAACTCCTCTACCCCTATTATAAAGCACACTTTTACCCTCAAATAAGCATTTCAAGGCTTCAACATTTGCGTATATCATACAAGTCTATGGAATGAGCTTGGGCACTGTGGTTCATTATTTTGAATGTAAATTTATGACTATATGATAGTATAAATATATAGGTATATTGAAAATCCCTTCATTAAATATGATTATTCTTCAAACACTAAACCCCTGCTAAGAGTTCAAAACCCTTGATGACTCTTCCAAGTACCATTTCCACCTTGGTTGTAGGTGATCATTGGGGAATGGATTTATATTGTCCTATAAAATTACTATATATTGAATACATATTCATTCCCCACCCCATTTTCATGATTATTATTCAATTCTGAAAACCCTCATGATCACTCAAAACCCTTGAAGGGTAATTAACCACCATTTAGTTATTTGACTATAGGTCCTTATAAGGTCTAATTGTAGGATAGTTTTGGAGTGGTTGTAGGATTCATTTTTGGTTAATATATATGTTATACTCTCTCTAAAACCCTCTATCCCTACCTTTTGATAACCAAACATGGTTAACATCTTGCTACATTCTACTTCTTTTAGTTTTCCCATATAACTATATATGTAAACCCCTTATGGTGGTTATAGGTGAACTTCACCAACCCCATAGGATTTTATAGTTTGAAATTTCATTATTCATCTTTAAAAATAGATATTACCAACCCTAAAAGTCTATAATCCATTTATTATATAAAAACCATTGAAAGTCTATACCTCTTAGGGATTAGACTTATCTCTATTATGGCACAGGCTTGTAGGTTTTGTATAGGCTATAGGTACAACTAGAGTTGACTATAGGTGCATTTCATGGTTACTTAAACCCCTCATAGTTTTAAATACCTTATAATATATCTCCTCATGTGAATATGTATAATCTATAAACCTTCATTCTTTCAAAGACTCCGTGACGATGGATTAGACCCAAAAACCTAAAAGTGTCCTTGTCTTTAGCCTGTAAGATGTCCTCAATAGGATGTAGGCACATTTTATACTCAATATAACTATCTTTGAAACTTGAAATTCCTACTTTATTTTATTAAGATCTACTATTGAATTTTATCTTTGCTACCAAACTTTGGGACTCTTAGAACATGTCTGATCACTTTCATGCAATCATTATGTTGATGTAGTGGATTGCACCCTTGAGAGAAGACTGAGCTTCTCTCTTCCACATGGAAAAATAGAAACTCCTCTCTTGACTTTGGGTCTAGAAAAACTAAGGGGAGAGTCTCTAGATAAGGGCTAGCTCACTTTGATGTATCTCTGATTTATTCTAGTACATTTGCTAATATATATGTATGTGTGTGTATGTATATATATATATATATATATATATATATATATATATATAATGGGGGTGTTGAAAAGAGAGAGATATTGAAACAGAACCAAAACTAAGAGGGTAATGCACCAAAAATTTGATCTACTTAGCTTGAGCCTACACTTTCCACTAAGAATAAGATGGCATACACTTCATTTGATATGAGAAATTCTCCCGCATCAGTGAGCTGGGGACTTCTAGAGATACAGGGAGGAAGAACTACCAGAGGTGTTCTAAGACACACTATGGTAGCATGTTCACATTCACCTATACTCTACTATAGACACTTCTGGCTAACCTATAAAATTAGAATTGACAATACACTAGACATGCTAGAATCATTATGTGAAAGCATAAGGGAAAATGACTTAACACAAAATAAAGCCATAGACATATGCAAAAGTGCAAGCTCAAATGGAGGTAGAAATGTTATTTCTTTAATTCAATGTAAATTTTAGCAGGGCTCCACCTTACAAGTTGAGATCCTTTCTTAAAATGAGAAGTTTACAATATATAGAGGAAGAAAAAGGCCTTTTGGCACCCTTTTACAAGTGGCCCATGTGCATTCTGTGCATTGGGAAGAGGAAACCACTTGATAGATAATGTTGTGTCAGCTCCTATTTTGACTTTAGATGTTTAATATATATTAAATATCATATGTGAAATTATGGGCCGCATTGTTTATTTGTAAACAAGACCACTCCTTCAAGCCATTCACACGGTTTGTCTACTCATCAATGTAAAGTGAAGAAAAATGGGTTGCACTTTTCCTTGTTTGCACCCCTTGATGATCAATTGGAAAATACTATGTCAACTACTGGAATAACTCCTTGAGTCAGCACCTTCCTTTGCCACTTGGACTATTTTGTCCATTTCTGCACTTAGCTCTTTTACCTCTTCCTAGGTTTGTCTTTTCTGGTTCCTTCAACCTTCGGGGGCTATCTTCTACTAATTCTTTAGCTCTTTAGGCTCCTCTCTTCAATTATTTCTTCCTTCTAGATTTAAACCTTAGAATTCCTTCAAGTTTGCACCTTTAATTTAAAGATCAACGGCTATTTCATTATCATAAATTTGACGCTCGCACACCCGTCACCATTTGGTACATTCCTTTAGCCTTTTCTTTGATCCCTTTACAAGAGTTTCCTACCCTCTGCAAGGGCACTTATCCTTTTGGCTTTGGGAGACTCCCTTGAACCTCCTAATTAAACTGACTGATTGAACCAATAATTGGTTCAATGTTTTAACGATTCAATGGTTCAATACTGTGTTCTGATCATTCATTTAACCACTTGAACCAATTGCTTTAAACCAACTAATTGAACCCTTTGATTGAACTGACCAATTGAACCATTTGGTTGAACCATTTGTTTGAACCAACTAATTGAACCAACAATGGTTCAATAGTTTAACAGTTTAATGGTTTAAAATTTCCAAGTTTAAAGTGATTGAACCAAGCAATTGAACCAATCACTTAAACCAACCACTTGAACCAATAATGGTTCAATAGTTCAACAATTCAACAATTTAATATTTCCAAGTTCAAAGTGATTTAACCAAGTCATTGAACCAAGTGATTAAACCAGGTTATTAAACCAAGCAATTGAACCAAATGAGGGTTCAAAGTACAAGTTCAGGGTTTCATGTTGTTGAACTAGTTCATCCTCTTGCTGAAAGACTTGTGCAAACTAGAAATTAGACTGGCTCAAAACAACAGGGGAAGAAGGAGACCGATTTTGCCTTGCAGGGCCAAGATGGTTAACAAAATGGTGACTCCCAAGGGAAGCATGCCTACTATGCTTAGAAACTAGTAGCCTCAAAGTCCATTGGGCACAGAGTTGAGATGCAACTTTGAAAGAGTCAGTAATAGCCTTGTGATATCCAAGAATCAATCATGGAGATTTTACCCCAAATACACAGGAAAACACACACAAGGCTAAAAACACTACTTGTGCAAACAACACTTGGGGAAAATAGGAAAAGAAAATTGAAAGCAAACTACTATCTACAGGTCATCAGGTATATTTTCCTCCTTCTTAGATCAAAGGGAAATTTTCTTAAGTCTCCTTCATGACAAGAAAACTTATGGTGCTGGACAAGTGGCTAAATGGAAAAGAGACTTGGTGATATACTCCTCTTAGTTGCCACCTCAATTGGCTTACATCTAAGTGGATTAGAGTCAAACATGGTCCCAACATATATGTACTCTTCTTATTCTTGGAAGATTGTCAAATGTTGGCTCTTCATGTTGGTGTCTTTTACTAAGAAATAGATGGCTGCTAGCTTGTCACTATAAGCCCTTTGATATGCATAGTCCCCTTAACATTCATTATGGTTTGACTCATTCCCAACTACTTCATTAAAGACCCTATCAAACTCAACCTCTCCTCCCTCATGGCTTTCTTGGAGAAGGGTGATTGTTATGATGTGTAAAATGAGATCACAGACTGATTGCTCATCCCACAGTACATCACCTTCTTGTTCAAGGCTCTCTCCTTTAAAGAATTCTTCATAATAGACATGCCTCTCCTTTTCTTACTCAAAGACTAGAATCTTCAGTTGTTTAATGACATCCTCCTAATCCTCCTCCAACTTGGGTTCCATGGCATGGTCATATTTCTCATCAAAGCAACAAGGAAGTTCATCAAACAAGGGAGGAGAGAGCTCACCATGCTTACATTCCTCTTCATATTACTGGAACATACGCATGTATGCATGACTTGTGTCTTCTCCATTATTGATGATGTCTTCAAAAGGAGCATCCATGATGATTCCTTCCTCATTGACATCCATGAGAGCTTCTTGATCAGTTGCAAATTGGATCCTCTCTTCTTCACTTGCCTCTTTCAAAATAGTTTCCTCCTTGATGACTTTGAAAATATCATCTTCAAATTCACCAACCTCTTGAAAGGATAAATCTAAGAGCTTGCATTCTCTTTACATACTTATTTGAGTCCCAATGCTACCTTCTCCACCCTAAGTCAGCTCATAGCCTCCTTGAAGAGGAGTGCAGCCTGCCCCAATGACTTCAAACAAATCATTCAAAACATGAAAAAGAAACTATCCATTCTCCTCCATGACATCTATGGTGATCTCCTTCTCATCTACACTCATGGAGTCTCCCTGATCGGTTGTGAATTGTGTATACTCCTCTTCACTCACCCCTTTAAAAATAGGTTCCTCCTTGAGAAGGGGTGAAGTGGAAGGTTGACAAACAAACTCATGTGGAAGAGGAGGTTGTCCTTGAGCTAGAATCAAATGATTTTCCTCCTTCCATTTGGCCAGCACTTCATCTATATCAGATGTGGCTTGATAGCTCTCTTAGAGGTCTATAGATGGGGGGTGTTTAGATATGGAATCTATTATTTGGTCTAAATTGTCCATCACACATTGGCTAAGGAATCTCATTCTGGACTCCAACTCTGTAATTCACATGGCTAGATTTTCTTGAAAGAGTCTTTCTTGGAGCTCATAGGAATCATCATAGAGATGGGGAGTGCATAAAGGCTGTAATGAAGTACAAGAAGCTTCTTGAGGAAGGGTGGGAAGGACTTGAAAGGGACTAGCCTCATTTTATACCTCACACTCTTGGATAATGTCTTTTTCCTCCTTGTTATTCTATGACTCAACTACTTTACTCTAGCTCATGATATTAGGACTGGACATCTCCTTTTGGGGTGATGGGGTTGTAATGTGAGAGGGTAATGAGGGTTTGGATTCCACCCATACTACCAACATAGACTGTTGCATTTGAAGATTTTCCAATTCAATCTACTTATCAAGATTGGCCTTAAACACAAGATTTACTATTTCAAAACTCTCCTCAACATGATTGGGGAAAGGACTTTGATAGGCTTGACTTGGCTCATGAGTAGGAATTACGTATGAGTGATATGAAACTTGGGGCAGTGGGTATGTGGGTTGATAGACTTGGTAAGGCTTCCTCTCATGAATGCTTAGCCTCCCTTCCAAAGATGCAATCAAACCACTCACATCCAGCATCTCATTCATAAGCCTTTGCTAATTGGCTCTTTCAATGGGAGTCCATTCACTCTTAACTAGATCTAGTGCATTTCTCACATGATTAACAACATGATCAAGGATTTCTTTGCCACATCACCTTCTGGGGTCAAGCTCCACTACTTACTTTTCATATCCCAGTAGTGCTTATTTGAAGGTGGAAATGGGTTGATTGGCAAAGATATTAGGTTGAGTAGGAGAAGTGACACATTAAGAAGACTAGGCATAAGACTGATAGAACTCATGACAGGGTTGAGACTGGTCATATTGGACCTGATAAGGATCAACACAAGGTTGGTAAGGATCATAGCCAAGCTAGTGAAGGACTTTATCAAACTGAGGAGGATGAGACAAAGCTTGAAATGTTTCACCAACCTACAAATGGAAAAACTCATAACCATACACATCCTTATTGCTTGAGGTGATTTCATGAACAAACTAAGCTTGATAAAAACTATATGAAGGAATACAAGACCCATGGTTCTAAGCAATGGAATTATGCATACCAAAACACAATTTCTTGATGGCATCAAGACTGCTTAACTAGTTGATTCAACTCGGAGTTACCATTGGTGTTGATGAAAAAGTCTCCAAAGGCTAGTTGGTTGAAGAACACACCAAAATTCTTTAACTTTTTGGACAAAACTTGTCCCACAATCACTTGATTAAAGGTCAAATGTTGGATTAATGGTTTTTTCTACTATAATAAGACCAACACCAATCTTGGAACTTTTTTGAGTGTTAAAACATGGTCCCACTGAGGTGCCAAAAACTATTGGCACGTTATGGATTGCATCCTTGATAGGAGGTTGAGCCCCTATCTTCCATGCATCACAATGGAAACTCCTTTCTTCCCTGTGGGTCTAGAAAAATTGAGGGGAGAGTCTCTAGATAAGGCCTAGCTCCCTTTGATGTATCTCTATTGTCTTGGATTTGTTATTGCTAACAATGGGGGGGGGGAAGGAGAGAAGGATGCTAAAAATAAAACTTAAACTAAATGGTGATACACCAAAAATGTTGATCTACTTATCTTGAACATACACTTTCCACCAAGAACAAGCTAGCATACACTTCATTTGATATGAGAAATTCTCCCACATCAGTGAGTGAGCTAGGGGTCTTCTAGAGATATAGGGAGGAAGAACTACCAGAGGTGTTCTAAGATAGACTATGGCAGCCTATTCACATATGCCTATACTTTGTTGTAGACACTTCTAGCTAAACTACAAAAGAATAACTCACAATACACTAGACATGTTGGAATCATTCTGTGAAAGCATAAAGGAAAATGGCTTAGCACAAAACAAAGCCATAGACATATGCAAGAGTGCAAGCTCAAATGGAGGTAAAAATGCTAGGTCTTTAATTCAAGGTAAATTTTGGTAGGGCTCCACCTTCCAAGGTGAGAGATCCTTTCTCAAAATGAGAAGTTTACAATATATAGAGGAATAAAAAGGCCTTTTGGCACCCTTTTACAAGTGGCCCATGTGTAATCCAAGCATTGGGAAGAGGAAACCACTTGATAGATAATGTTGTGTTAGCTCCTATTTTGACTTTAGGTGTTTAAGATATATTAAATGTCATATGTGAAATTATGGGCCATGCCATTTTTTTGCAAACAAGACTGCTCCTTCAAGGCATTCACGTGGTTTATCTACTCATCAATGCAAAGTGAAGAAAAATGGGTCACATCATTCACTTTTTGTGCCCCTTGATGATCACATGGAAAATACTATGTCAACCACTAAAATAACTCCTTGAGTCAACACCTTCCTTTGCCAATTGGACTATTTTGTCTATTTCTACACTTGGCTCTTTTGCCTCTTCTTGGCTTTGTCTTTTCTAGTTCCTTCATCCTTTGGGGGCTATCTTCTGTTAATTCTTCAGCTCTTTGGGTTCCCTTCTTTGATGATTTCTTCCTTATAGCTTTAAACCTTTGAATTCCTTCAGGTTCATGCCTTTCATTTAAATATCAATGGGTATTTCATTGCTATAAAGTTGACATTCACATGCCCATCACCATTTGGTCGATTCCTTTAGGCTTTTCTTTGATCCCTTTGTAAGAGTTCCCTAGCCTCTGCAAGGGCACTTATCATTTAGGCTTTGAGAGACTCCCTTAAAATTCCCAATTAAATTGACCGATTGAACCAATAATTGGTTTAATGGTTCAATACTATGTTCTACTCATTCATTTGACTGCTTGAACCAATCAATTTGAACCAAATGATTGAACCCCTTTGATTGAACTGATCGATTGAACCATGTGATTAAACCATTTGTTTGAACCAACTAATTAAACCAACTGCTTGAACCAACAATGGTTCAATAATTCAATGATTCAACAGTTCAAAATTTCCAAGTTTAAAGCAATTGAACCAAATGCTTGAACCAATCACTTGAACCAACTACTTGAACTAACAATGGTTCAACAGTTTAATAGTTTAGCGGTCTAATATTTCCAAGTTCAAAGCAATTAAACCAAGTGATGGTTCAAAGTTCAAGTTCAAAGTTCCATGTTGATGAACTAGTTCATCCTCTTGTCAAAAGACATGTGCAAACTAGAAACCTCTTGATAGATAAAACCACTTGATAGATAATGTTGTGTTAGCTCCTATTTTGACTTTAGGTGTTTAAGATATATTAAATGTCATATGTGAAATTATGGTCCATGCCATTTTTTTGCAAACAAGACTACTCCTTCAAGGCATTCACGTGGTTTATCTACTCATCAATGCAAAGTGAAGAAAAATGGGTCACATCATTCACTTTTTGTGCCCCTTGATGATCACATGGAAAATACTATGTCAACCACTAAAATAACTCCTTGAGTCAACACCTTCCTTTGCCAATTGGACTATTTTGTCTATTTCTACACTTGGCTCTTTTGCCTCTTCTTGGCTTTGTCTTTTCTAGTTCCTTCATCCTTTGGGGGCTATCTTCTGTTAATTCTTCAGCTCTTTGGGTTCCCTTCTTTGATGATTTCTTCCTTATAGCTTTAAACCTTTGAATTCCTTCAGGTTCATGCCTTTCATTTAAATATCAATGGGTATTTCATTGCTATAAAGTTGACATTCACATGCCCATCACCATTTGGTCGATTCCTTTAGGCTTTTCTTTGATCCCTTTGTAAGAGTTCCCTAGCCTCTGCAAGGGCACTTATCATTTAGGCTTTGAGAGACTCCCTTAAAATTCCCAATTAAATTGACCGATTGAACCAATAATTGGTTTAATGGTTCAATACTATGTTCTACTCATTCATTTGACTGCTTGAACCAATCAATTTGAACCAAATGATTGAACCCCTTTGATTGAACTGATCGATTGAACCATGTGATTAAACCATTTGTTTGAACCAACTAATTAAACCAACTGCTTGAACCAACAATGGTTCAATAATTCAATGATTCAACAGTTCAAAATTTCCAAGTTTAAAGCAATTGAACCAAATGCTTGAACCAATCACTTGAACCAACTACTTGAACTAACAATGGTTCAACAGTTTAATAGTTTAGCGGTCTAATATTTCCAAGTTCAAAGCAATTAAACCAAGTGATGGTTCAAAGTTCAAGTTCAAAGTTCCATGTTGATGAACTAGTTCATCCTCTTGTCAAAAGACATGTGCAAACTAGAAATTTGATTGGCTCAGAATAGTAGGGGAAGAAGGAGACCGATTTTGTCTTGCAAGGCCAAAATGGTCAACACATTACCTATAGGTCATCATGAGGTCTAATAATAACTTATTATTATTGGTTATAGGCCATTCATAAAAATAATTAATTATCCCTATGGAATTTTTAAATCTTTATTAAGGTTTCAAGCTATGATTTCATTGCATTAGGTTCCTTTATAAATCGTGAAAACATCCCTAGATGACCAAACCCTCATCCATACAATTGAATACACCTATAAGCCTGTAGGTGCATTTAGTTACTATAGGGTACTTAGGTATGAGTTTGAAAGAATGAAAAGTGACCCTTTTTCTTAAAACCATGATAGGATTACTTAAAAACATGATAACCTAACATAAGTCAATAAAATCACCCTTAAAAGTATTCCAAGCATCATTAGAAATTGTAGGCCTCTTCTTGAAGGTACATTATACAAAGAATATCATGTATGTGACCTTGAGGATGGCTTAAAGTTACATTTTGACCCCTATTATAATCTTAAATAATTTTTATGAGGTCATTGGTATATACCTCTATATAAATCTCTTTTCCACTTTGATATTTATGCCTTTTATGAAATTCTATGACTGTAATGAAGTAGTTGTAGGTTTCCATGACTGTATATGCCCTTGATTTGGCCTAAAAGCACTCCTCTCATGATTTTGATGGCCTTATTTCCCTTAATTTTAGGTTTTTTTATATTTAATACCTTGAAAACAAAAATGTGTCTCTCCTTGAACCAAGATTAACCTTCATAATCATACCTTGATTTTATGACCTAGCTGGAGGTCCATTTTCATGACTGTAAATGGTACTTCGTTCTACCTAAATTATCTTGTTTCATGCTCATGATGAATTTTAGTCATTTGATTCCTTGATGGTGATTATATGTAATATATTTGGGGTTTAAGGATTATATGAGTTGGAATATGATGAATAAAACATGATGGAGAGTGGAACATAAAGTCTAAACATAGTGATATCGTTGTGTATGACAATGAGGTGAGGTGGATGAGATGGAGATGGGAAAGGAGGTGAAGGAGCATGTCAATACATGGTAAGGAATAAAATTCAAATAAGGACTCATTATAATCATTATATATCAAAATAGAGACTATTAGAGGAGAGCTACAAGATGAGAATGAATCATAGTTTTTCTCAAAAACCTTAAAATATGCAAAAGTTCCTTAATTTATGCTAAATTGGCTCCATTGAGACACCTTTAGAGCATGGAGATGAGAATTATTGGCCATGGAAAAATATTCAATTCTTTTATTTATGCTTTTAAACCATGAAAATTTTTAAAACATAAATTTCTTAAAAATTTGAGGCTGCCTTCCTCTTCAAGCATCGCACAATTCACCTTTAGAGCTTATAACTGTAGAATTAGACTCATCCTAGAAAATATCCTTTGTTTGAACATATTTAATATTAAAATACCTAAATAAATAAATTATAAGGTAGATATAATCCATAAAAATATTTAAAAACTTGAATTTTCTTGAAATGATGCCCTGGTGAAGAGAAAATGTAGAAAATAGGTTGCCCTTTTGGTTACAGGCCTATATAAATTAGCTTGACTTTAACTAAATGGTTCATGAACTTGGAGAATCCAATTGATATTCCACTTCTAAAATAAGGAATGCCTCTGAGTATACTTTTTTCACCCCAAATTTTAGACTTGTACTCTCCCTCAATAATTTGTACCATCAAAAACCCTATAGACAGGTCCCTTTGTACCAACAAGGAAAGTAATAGAAGAAGGTTGGTTTAGGGTCTGTATAACCATGAATTTCCATGAAACTCATCATGAATATTTAGTATTCCCTAAACTTGACTCCTACCTTATTAGTATGGGATTTTGTACTATCACTTGCATAATGAAGAAAAAAGGCTTATTTTGGCCTTTTAAAGCCAATTTTACATTTCCACCATTTAGAGAAGTTTTTAGAAGGTGTACATGAAAATAATGCAAATCTAGACTTTAAAAAACCTTTTTCATGTTTTAAACATGAAAAATTAGCATGTGTAGGTTATTTTGGGGCCTTTTCAGCTATTTAGTATATGAAAACACCTTTTTATGACTTGAAACTTTAGACTTAGGATATTTTCATACTTTTAAACATGACTAAAAATCAAATGGGATAATTTAGTGAACTTTTAAACCAATTTTTACATTTTTTACAAAAATTAGCATTTTTAGGCTATCATCCCCTTATTTTACCAGCTAGAAAGGGTTAATGGCAATATTTTTGATTGTTTAAATTGATAGGGGTAGTAATTTAACCTTGATAGGTCTAATTACTAAAACTTTTAGATATTTTTAGGGGGTTGACCAGCCTACTGATCAAAAAAATCAAAAACTCTAACTATAACAGACTTAGATAAACACTAATTTTTTAGGATCTTTTGTGGACAAAGACACAAAAAAGACAACTAACATAAATAATAAACATGTGAATGTATGCACTTAGAGGAAAGGAAAACAACTAGAAAAGAGACAACAATTACTTAAACCATGTGCAGATATGCACTTAGAGAAAACAAAAAAAGGTAGTCTATTATGTAAAAACTAACCTCCATTTTACTGGTCCTCCTAGATCAAATGGAAAGATATTTAATGCACCATGTAACTTTGAAATGTATTTACTTCTTTTTGATAGCCCTATTTTGCAAATGGGATCACTTATATGTTCATATGTTTTGGATGATGTGGATAGGCCTCCAACTTCCATTCTTAGGTGCATGGATTAAAGATATGGATGTAAGATCCAATCATCTTTCTCCAATATTAACCTTTATTACATTAATAATGTGAAATCTACCTCATTCATAGGTTGATCATGATTGGACACATTTTCATTCAATGGTTGTGTTGGAAATTCAATTGGCATACTTGGGTTGATGTCTTCATTAGGCTCCATTTGAGGTAGTACTTTGTCAAAGTCTTTAGATTATTGATAAGTATTTATAATTGGCTATAATTCATTAATTTATTTAATTTTTTATTGATGAATAGATGTCACATTAATATTTACAAGGCATTCATCAATCTCTACTTGGGGTGGAGATGGACTATCAAACTTTACACAAAAACACTCCAAATCATCCCAAAAGGGTTTTTCATCATGATCAACTAAAAGGACATGAAATTAATCAGTATTGTTACCATTTGAAACATGTTGATCACATACTTCTACCTTTTGGATGGATTCAAATGAGGATTCTTAATCTGATGCACTTGTCTCATCTTCTTCAAGAATATTCTCCATCTTAAGAATGGCTCTATGTGGGTTGTCTTCATGGCTACCTTTTGAAGAAACATTTGTTTTTAATTCATCTATATAAGCTACTAGAAGCTATTTAAAAACCTCTTACAACACCTCTTCCTTGGCATCATAAAATACTAAATCATGTTTGTCCTTGCCAAGTGGTGTCCTAATAATGATTTCTTCTTCTTGATCAGTAAAATCACCTTCCTTTTTTGTCTCTTTGGCTGTATCTTATTCACTTACCTAAAAAAAGGAGAAGTTATTTCTATAAAATTGGAATGGTAAATGCTTGAAATTATTCAATAAGATGCATAAGATCCATAGAGGTTACCATAGATACATGAGTATTCTCATGTAGTTGTTCTTCTTGAATCACCTTTAGCTCTTCTTTCTATGAAGGAAGGATCTTTTGATTTTGAAGAGGAAGGGATGAAGGCTGAATGATCTCTTACTTAAATTTAACATCCTCAATGATGATTAATTGTTCCTATTTCTTTCTTGCCACTTGAATCTACTTCCAAGTCATGAACTTGGGTTTATAAACCTCTATTTCTATATATTTTATAGCCATGGGTGTGAAATAAGGAATTTTCTTTGGTGTTGAATTTATAGCTACCATTGAATATTGGAGATGCTTATTTTCAAGCTCACTTTTCTTGGATAAATTGGCCTCAAAATCATGGATTAAATCATTGGTGATTTCTTCCTACAAACTTTAATATGTAGGATCTTATATGATCTTTTCAATCTAAAAATTATACTTATCATAACAAACTTCTTCAAGTTTATGAGACCTCTCTTGAATAGACTTCCAGGTAAGAAATTAAAGCAAGTCTTGGTTTGAATCTTGATGGCTATGATAACCATTAGTTTGTTGATCATAAATGGAAAAAGGGGATTTCTATGGGAACATATTTTTGACTATGATAACCCTAGGGTTTCTCATAAACCACCAACCTCTCTTCAATGTTTACTATTAGACCTCCAATGTCTAAAATATCAGATCTAGACTCTAAGTGACCTTATAAAATTTGCACATACCTCTTTATCCCATTTAAAATTTTCTCTCATACTCTAAATTTCATACTTAGAAATGACATGTTTATATATTTTTCTGGTGTCTATATGTATCATCTCTTTTCCATAGCCAAACAAAGTTTTTTTGAAGCTTGAGATGGATTAGATAGATGGGTAGGATGGCTCATGATTAGGCTATTAATAATTAATATATGATGTATTGGTTATTCATAGGGAGGATTAGGGTAGTATTCTTGCATATATGATTGGTAAAAGTCCTCATATTGCTGATGATGATGAATGTGTGGTTGATCATACTGATCATAGTGAGGATTATATAGATCCATACTAAAATAAGTCATTACAGACCATTAGTAAAAAAAGTGCTGAAAGTGGTAAATATTTGAAATGATACCTAATCTTTTGAATGCCTCTAAAGACTAGTATGTATAATAATGTCCCACTAGGCATGCTAGAAAATGTTATCACTTTGGAATGCACCCTATTTGAAGATGTGCAAGCACACCTTCTCTCTATCTGATATAATTGGATCTTCTCAGAGTGTGGGTGACTTTATATTGATAATAACCTCTAGAGAGGGCTGGTTCCCTTAATATTTAATACTAAAACTAAGTTATTTTTTATTTATGGGATGAAAAGGGAAGAAACAGACTAAAATGGGGAATCCTATCTAATAGGGTGATGCACCTAAATGGTTGTTATTTTCTAAAATATTTTATAAAACTAAGTAAGGAACACATATTAACCAAAAATAAATTCTTCAATAAATCCTATACATAAGTGTTTCAAAAGAAGGCTTGATAGAAGCTGTAATGCAATTTATGTTCCTAGGTCTTTAGTTGACCTGTAGAGGATGAGATTTTCATAGTAGGTTTGGAAAGGAATTGAAATAAGGTTATATATATGCCACTTGTATGCTAGTACATAGTAAAAAATACACTCTATTCTACTATCAACTCATATGCAAAAATATTTCCTTTATTGATAAATGATGGTAATTAAAAAAAAATCCAACCTCAAAAATTCTCAAAAATGGCTTGAAAAAAGCCAATATATATGCATAAAAATAAGTTACAACTAATTTGGTGTTGAAAGGAAATAAGTATTATTCTTGGTTAGTTGACTCAAGACATAATCCCTTTACAGTATTAAAATAATTCATAAAAATATTTAAACTCCACAAAGCATGCATGGATCTTCAACTTTGGCATAGAAGGGAGATGGTGGGCCCATTTGACAAGTCAAATCCTCCTTCATTCATGATTCTAAACCAATATTAAAAAGGAAACTCAATTTAAATGTGATTTGTAAATGTTTGAAAATCTTGAATCACATGTTAACCAAGGATATGTGCATCATGATGTCAATTTGTCAACTTAGACTTAAGGCTCTCTAAGACATAGTTAACTACCACTTTAGCCTCATCCTACATGAAATGGAATCTTAAAAGATGAAATGCAAATTATCCCTCCATGGAATAATAAATATACAGTGTCGAAATTAAAATTGAACTCCTTGATAGTCTCGTTCATGCCAAACTTTAACTTGACCATTGACCAACTAGGCCTATTAGACCAAAGAGGCCTAAAAGGTAATAATGCATTTCAAATCCATTAAACCTACAACAAGAATCCATGAAATGTGAAAAAATAGTTAAATATAATTGGAAAAAATTTCTTCATCAGTAGATATGTTATTTTGATGAGAAAACTCTCACCATTCAATCAAAAGGGTTGACTACTACTATTTTTCTCCATTTTCCAATAGACTAGCCATTTTGATTGAACTAGTAGGGATAATTTTATGATTATTTATGATCATATTAATATTTTATGATGAATAAAAAGTCTTAGTATTTGATTTTCATTGATTATATTTCATTGAACTGCTTTGTATTTAATTTTACATTCTTTTTTCCATAAAAAACATTATTTATGCCCTCATCTATATATATCCATGTAAAAATTTGGAATTTATAGAATCCTTTCTGAGTTTAATTTATGTTTGAAAATGTTTTATATTGATCCATGATGATTTTATGGAAATAAAATCAAATTTTTGTAAAACTAGTTTTTGAGGGCTTAGGAGGGTTTTGAAGCTGAAACTTCACAATGATGATTCATGAGGTGTAGAATTACAAATCCCAAAATATTGACATTTATGAATATAATACCAATCCTATTAATATCCCTAAAAATATTGGGTTCCCATGCAAAGTTACCATCTAGAAGAAAAATTACCTATATGGTTTTACTTACATTCTGGGTTGCTTATGCTCTTAACAGTTGTTCATAAAGTACAGTCCTTTAACTAAAATTAATTATTAACTAATTATAATTAAATATGGGTCCTCAAAATATAATAAGAGTGTTTAGCCAAACTCCTTACGTGGTAAAAGATACGAGCATCTGAATAGGAGGCTTGGAAGGGTGTTTAGAACTGCAAAAAATGAAAAAAATCACCAAAATGAAAAAGAATATTCACCTACTTTCAAATTCCTAAAAAAATCATCACGGGATCTATACCATGCTATCAAAACACTCTAGAAAACCCCTTTTTGGCCTATATGCCTATTTGTTTCCAAAATCCTATATGAGCATGGTTTTCTTAAAATATGGATTTTTGACACTCTTTAAATGTATTATTATGATGTAGAAACATCATTCCATGATTATAAAAATTTTACGTAGGCTTTTCAACCTCTATTTCACCCTAGAACATTGCCTACTCCTATGGTCAACTCATTTGAAAATGCTCATGATGGTGATAAAACAATGAGTATCTCAACTCATCCAATGGACTTGAAAATTTGGAATAAGGTTACTCAAGTCCTAATGACCCTATGTACCAAATTTCAAGTCAAAATTCCACTTGTTGCTCCTAGAATCCTCAATTTCCTTTTAGAATTAACCCCTATGCATGGACTATGTGCATATTTGACTGAGTTTTAGTGTTTTGGAGGTGATTTCATGAGTTTGAGATATTTTTAAGGTCAAAAAATCATAAATTATCTCAATAATATCATCAAGAACTTGTAAAAATCCTCTAATTCTATTTTGAAGAAGACTTTTACCCTCAAACAAACATCTCTAGGCTTCAACATTTGCATATATCCACACAAGTCTATGGAATGTGCTTGGGCACTATAAGTGATTATTTTTAAATTCCATTGATGATGATATGATATTATAAATATATAGGGCTCTTAAAAATATCTTCATGAAAGATTATTATTATTATTATTATTATTATTATTATTATTATCATTCAAACACTAAACCCCTGCTAAGAGTTCAAAACCCTTGATGATTGTTTCAAGTACCATTTCCACATTAGCTGTAGGTGATCATTGGAGAATGGGTGTAGATTTTATTCTAAAATTAATATATCTTGAATACCTCTTCATTTACCAACCCTTTTTCATGATTATTCTTCAATTCTTGAAACCCTCATGATGACTCAAAACCCTTGATGGGTGGTTAACCATCACCTAGTTATTTGACTATAGGTCCTTATAAGGTATGCCTGTAGGCTAGTTTTGGAGTGGTTATACAATGAATTTTGGTTGCCTTTTGTTTTTATCCTCTCTCTAAAAACCTCTATCCCTACCTTTTGATAACCAAACATGGTTAACACCTTGCTACATTATGCTTCCACTAGTTTTCTCATAAAACAATGTATGTAAACCCCTTATGGTGGTTATAGTTGAATTTTAACAACCCTATAGGATTTTCTACTTTGAAAGTTCCTTATTAACCATGAAAACTACAGATTAAAAACCATAAAAGTCTATAATCCCTTGATGATCAACAAACCATTGAAAGTCTATACCTCTTAGGGATTATACTTTTCTCCACTATGGTATAGGCGTGTAGGTTTTGTATAGCTTGTAGGTACAACTAGAGCTAACTGTAGGTGAATTACATGCTTCCTTAGACCCCTAAAAGTGTCACATCCCTTGTACTATAGCTTTGTATGTGACTGTTTATAATATATAAACCTTCATGTTTTTAAAGATTCCATGATGGCGGATTAGACCTAAAAACCTAGAAGAGTCCATATCTTTAGCCTATAAGATGCCCTCAATAGGTTTTATGCACATTTTATACTCAATATAATTTTATTTGAAACTTTAAATGCCTACTTCCTTTTGTTAGGATCTCCTATTAAATTTGATCTTCTCTACCAAACTTTGAGACTCTTAGAACATGTTTGATCACTTCCATGCAATCATTGCCTATAGGTCATCATGAGGTATGACTATAGCTTATTATTATTGGATGTAGGGAATTAATATAAAACCATTAATTATCACTATTGACTTTTGAAAGTTTGATTGAGGTTGAAATATATAATTTCATTGCACTAGTTTCCTTTATAAACCTTGAAAACATCCCTAGATGACCAAACCCTCATCTATATAATTAGATACACTTGTAGGCCTATCAGTGCATTTAGACACTATAGGGTACTTAGGCATGAGTTTAAAAGAATGGAAAGTGAAATTTTGTATTAAAACCATGATATATTTTCTTACAAACATTATAACATTTGATAAGTGAATCAAATCACCTTGAAAAGCATTCCAAGCATCATTGGCAACTATAGGCCTCTTCCTGAAGTTACATTACATGAACAATATCTTATATGTGACCTTGAGGATGGCTCAAAGGTACATTTTGACCCATATTACAATCTTAAATAATATTTATGAGGTCATTGGTATAGACCTTTATATAAATCTCTTTTCCACTTTGAAATTGATGCTTTTGATGGAATTTCATGACTATAAGGAAGTAGTTGTAGGCTTCCAAGACTATATATGCCCTTGATTTGGCCTAAAAACCCTCCTATCATGCTTTGATGGCCTTATTTCCCTTAATTTTAAGTTATTTGATCTTAAATGCGTTTAAAACAAAAATGTCTCTCTCCTTGAACCAACATTTAACTTCATAACCATACCTTGATTGTATGACCTAGCTGTAGGTCCATATTCATGACTGCAAATGATACTTTGTACTACCTAAATGCTTTTATTTCATGTTCATGGTGATTTCTAGTCCTTTGGTTTTAGTATGGTGATTATATGGAATGGAGGGGGGGTTTAAGGATGATATAAGTGGGAAGATGATGAAGAAAGCATGATGGAGGTTGGAATGAAAAGGCTAAACATAGTGATATGGTTGTGTATGATAGTGAGGTGGGGTGGATGAGATCAAGGTGGGAAAGGAGGTGAAGGAGGATGAAAATACCATGGTATGGAATCAAATTCAAATAAGGAATCATCATCATAATTTGATATAAAAATATATACCATTAGAGGTGAGCTATAGGTTGATAATGAATCATAGTTTTCCTCAAAAACCTTAAAATATGCAAAAATTCCTTAATTTATGCTAAATTGGCTCCATTTAGACACATTTAGAGCATCAATATGAGTATTATTTGCCATGAAACAAGAATAATTTCTGACAATTATGCTTAGAAATCATGAAAACCCTAAAAAAACAATTTTCCTAAAAATTTGATGTTGTCTTCCTCTTCAAAGAGCTTGCAATTCATCTTTGGAGCTTATAATTGTAAAATCAGACTCTTAGAAAATATCATTTTTTTAACAATATTTAATATGAAAAATACTTTAATAAATCCAATATAATGTAGAGGGGATCCCTAATAGCATTCACCAACTAGAATTTACTTGAAATGATGCCCTGGTAAAGAGAAAATGGAGAAAATAGGTTGCCCTTATTGTTGTAGGCCTTAAAAAATTGGTATAAATTTAACAAAATGGTTCATTAACCTATATAATCCAATTTAAATTCAAATTATACCATCATTAATCCCTCTAAGTCTACTTTTTTCACCCCAAATTTTAGACTTATACTCTCCCTCAACGGTTCGTACCATCAAAAAACCTACAGATATGTCCCTTTGTGCCAACAAAGTAACAAAAAAGGGATGGTTTAGGGCCTATATGGCCATTAATTTACATTAAAATCATCATGAATATTTATTATTCCATAAAATTGACTCCTCCTATCTTATCTATATGGAATCTATATGGATTATGTACTATCAATTGCAAAATGAAGAAGAAGGCTTGTTTTGGCATTTTAAAGCTAATTTTAGACTTACACTATTTAAAGAATAATTTTTTAGAAGGTTTACATGAAATTAATTCCAATTTATACTTTTAGAAACCTTTTCATGTTTTAAACTTTAAAAATTGGCATGTGTGGGCTATTTTGGGGCCTTTTGGGCTATTTAGCATATGAAAACACCTTTTATGGCTTGAAACTTTAGACATAGGATATTTTCATACTTTTGAACATGAATAAAGGTCAAATGGGATAATTTAATGAATTTTTAAACCATTTTTTTTGAAAAAAATTAGCATTTTTAAGCTCCTATCCCCTGATTTGACTAGTTGTGAAGTGTTAATAACCAAAATTTTGAAAGTTTTGATTGATAGGGGTAGTAATTTGTCAAATTACTAAAACTTTATGTATGAGTTAGATGCATAGATTAGAGACCCAATTTTTTTTTAAACTTTTTAATACTCTAAAAAAATATTACAATTAGTTCCCAGCAATACTTAACCAAGCACAACACTATAACTCACCAAAGTCTTATAAATCTATCTAAATATATACTAGTACTATATTTATTGCTAATAACCTCAATTTTTTCTGTGTTTTTATAATGACTGAAGTTTAAATATAATTATTCCCACTTCATCAAGGTCTTTTAGATCTATATGTGCTAAAATAATATAGTTAAAACATTTTTAAATAATAAACATGAAAGAATAAAATAATTTTTACTAATGAATGTAACTTCAATTTATATGCCACCATAAAATTTACACAACATATCACAAGGGTCATAATACTTGGACAATTTTTTATTATTGTTATTTTACCTTTTTTAAGACATTTGATTATAGGGATAAATTCTTACAAAAAAACACAATTAACATATTCAAAATTCCTTTCAATTTGGATTTAGTTAGCTTGTTATTTCGTTAAAATTTGTCCCATTATGAATTTTGGTACAAACTAGAAATAACCCCTTGCTGCTATTGAATATTTTATTTTTCTATGAAAAAATAGTTTATCTTTAACTAAAGATGTGATGGATGGTTTTCAATATCGATATAGTTCCATAAATGGATAATTTTTTGAATAAGTATGGAAATAAGTGTTATACCACCATTATGTTAATGCAATCTAGTTAACCATTTAATTTCTTATAATAATTAAAACTACATAGATAACCTTCCAAGAAATTTTTGACTACCTCAATTATCCATCTAATTAGATTGATGTGAAGAGATAAGATTTTGTTGAGTACTTACTACCATAAAATTGTGCACCCTATGATACTCTATAAATATCCTAAAATATGATGTAACATTGAATCATCTCACAAGTTGTGGGTAACTTGTAAGAGAGATGAATCTCTAGGATAGAAAGGGCTAGCTCCCTAGATTCTTATTTAAGATGCCTATCACCTAATCTAATGCTTGTTCATGGAAAATGGTTAGAATGTTGCATGAAATGGAAACTACTCTAAAGAGGTGATACACCAAAACATATTCCATATACTATCACACTCCTACTAAGCAACAAAGCTTTTCAAGACCAATTTTAGGCATTGAATGACTCTAACATAATTGCTTCAATATGAAGGTATCATACATAGGAAAATCAAAAAGATAACATATCTAGGGGTATATTTCACACCATAGAGATAATTTATTGCTTGAATAATAGTCTAGTACAGTCAATACACTTCATATGACTTATAAATATTATAACTCTTGCTTAAACATGAAGGATAAAGGAAAGTAAGGATGATACTATCACTTGGCTCCACTATTCATCACTCACACACTTAGACAAAATTTTTACAAATTATAACTAGAATTATATTCAATGTTAAAAGACAAAATGTAATTTAATACCAGCATAGATTCACCATACTAGCTTTGGTATCTTTGACTCAGTTTCCTATAGATGTTATTGACATAATTCAGTGTTCTTGGGAACAACTTTGGAGTCTTAGCACTCATTCTTATTTCACATTTTTACCCTAAATATTGGAATGATAATTATATGTGGATAGTGATATAAATTGAAAATATGAGGGTCCTTAGAAACCATCATAGTTTCATTGTATGACAACCACCAAAACACTTAGGAGCTCTGCTTCATCCATTTAGGGACTGTGAGTCTAATATAGTCTGATCATATTTTGAAGGAAAACTCTACTTTGCATGGAATTATAACCTTAATAACATGTAAACCATGACCCTTTGGGTATGTTAGATCCTTAAAATTAATTTCATCATGTGTTTCACCATTCACCCCTCTATACAGATCTATTAATGTCAGCTGTAAATGTGCATATGACTATATATAGGTAGGAAGGATGAAATTGAGAAAGAAAGGTTAGCAAAAAGTCTTAAAAACCACTTAAAATGATCCTTTAAAAATGAAAATGTACATCAATTACACCTTGAGATCAATTTCACAACACTTTCAATGGCACCTATAGGTGAAGATATCTCTATGAGGGATGACAGTCATGGAAGAACTATACATTTGAGCCTTGTTTTGACATTATATGAATTGAAAACCTGTTCCAACACACTCAAATTAATATTAATTAATTATAAACCTTAAATAAACATCCCATGCCTCCATCCAATCTCTAAAATATCATTTCTAGTGACTCTAGTGACTAAGATAGTTGAAACTATGAAAGGTCTAGTTTGGGAGCATTTACAAGCCTAAAAGAGGCTTTCTTAGGCACTTGAGATTTAAAAAGAAT
The DNA here is from genome assembly GCA_037957365.1 of Torreya grandis. Classification (NCBI taxonomy): domain Eukaryota; kingdom Viridiplantae; phylum Streptophyta; class Pinopsida; order Cupressales; family Taxaceae; genus Torreya; species Torreya grandis. The sequence goes on along the minus strand of JARHVA010002839.1, from coordinate 285,060 downwards.
AAAAAAATAGATAACCTATGGATACATCATTAATATCATGTAAAAACATCAAACCCATCAAAACCAAACACAATAAATATAAACTAGCTCAAAAGGAGACACCTCATGGATGCACATGCATAAAAATCTATTTGAGGTGTAAGTGATTGTTCATGAAGGGATGTCCACAAATATGAGATTTATTTTTATGTATTTGAAGTAGACACAGAGCACTATCCACCCCCAAAATCATTCCTCCCAACTCTACCTATATGGCCCATACCAAGTGATTGAATTTGACTTTCCTTGGCTTACCAAGAGAAAATAGAAGAAAAGAAGTTCCATATGAAAATTTTGATGAAATACTTGAAAAAAAACATGGAAAATAATGTGGGGATGTTAAGAGTCTCTCCATCCACATTTTTAGCCACAAGTGAACTCAAGAAGTCCATATAAGTGCCTAAAGGGGCCCATTTTTAAGGAGAAATTGCCATTTCCTCACTTTTTATCTACCACATGACTGATGCTAATATAATTTTACCCCCTACATGTTTATATTCACTTTTGTGACAAATATTGTAACTCTACCATCTGTACAAGTCATTAATTATGCTAGAAAAGTGGCTAAATGACCCTTTTTGCACATGAAACCTAGAAAATGGCCAATTTATGACTTGAAGACACCTTGAAACATATAAAAGGCCCTATTAGGAAATTTTAAGAATAATTAATGATTTTAATAAGTTAGAATAGGGTTGACCAACTTTGGCATTGATTGACTAGGTCAATACAAGATGAGCGTCAACAAGGACAAGAGGAAGGGCAATTGAGACACATAGGATAATCAGAGACCCCATAAGATACATAAAACCTTATTCAAAAGTTAAAAATAGTTTGGGTTAAGCTAATTTAAATAGAGGTAAAATTTATTAAACATTCTTGGTGATTCCTAGGGGTGGCATATTAGTTATGCCTAAGACCAGTTGCCTAGTCCTTCCACTGGGTATGGAGACATGCATATGGGAACTTAAATTGACTTGAAAAAACCTTTGACTCAAGGAAAACAATATATTTGACCCACACACACAAAATAAAAGACACACATGAAACAAATGGAAGGAAACACACTTTTGTTATGAAGCACTTAAGAAACACAAGACAAACTAAAATAAACACATTCTAATATATGCAAACTAAATAGAAAGAATTGATCCTCTTGGATAAAAAATAAAGTTTTTCATACCATCTTCTTGAACTGAAATAGAAGGATGTGCAAGCTAATAATTATGATGTATTCTTTTTTTTTCAACACCTTGCTCATTTCCCATGGTGCTTGCATTGGTTTCATCTAGTTTTTCAGCTAAGAACATGTGTTCAAGGGAAACATACTCCTCTTGATTGGTTTGAATGGAAACCATATCCCTTGGTTCAAGTGACTTTTAATTTATTATAGACTCATTTTTATTCTCACAATAAACCTCAACTTTTAATATAAGTGGCTCTTCATCATCAAGATTATAATCATTTTAAAAGGTAAGTTCTCCATCAAGCTTTGGTGGTCCTAGCAGCTGAATACATGGGAGAGGTTATTCAAAACTTAATAACTCTCTTAGTGCATTGTTTTCTTCACCTATATTATGAATTTTATTTTATTTAAATGAACCATGCTTAATTTTCTCTTTAGACTATTAAAACATGTACAAATAAGACTGCCTTATGACCATGTCTTCTTGTTGAGGTGCTTCATGAATCTCAATAGGTTCAACTAAAATATATTTTTTAGAACATTTCTTAAGATCTTCATAAAGTTAAGATGCATCATTCAATCTCAAGTAAAAATTTTAAAGATCATCCCAAAATTCCAACTCTTCATGATCAAAAGAAAGGACTTGAAGTTCATCAACTTTCTTACCTATTTCTTATGTAACATCATGTTGGCTAATGAGTGCCTATTATTCATCTTATGTTCCAAGTTGATCATCATCACCTTCCATGGATCATTGAAATTAATCATTATACTCAAGGTATACTTCTTTTTGTCTTAAATCTGAAGTGTCTTCTTCTCCCAAAACCTTTGTTTGTTGCTCCATGTCATCAGCTCCTTCATCAATATCAAAGACTAATCCACTAGGGTCAAAATGTGTGCCAATGACAATCTCTTCATCATATCTTCTTGAGGTATCATCTTCAATATGTTCAAGTAATTCATTTATGGTTGCATCATCTTCCAACTCTTGAAGCGTCTTAGGAACAATCAACTGATTGTCAAGTTGTGAAGGCAATAGAGAAGAAGTACTAAATGGTAATACTTTAAGTGCTTTATAAACCTTATTCACATTCTGAATTTGATGAGGAGTGTGAATAATAGGGGTTATTACACTAGGATTCACTCTTTGTGGCTTTGGAGAGGCACTAGTTGGAGTAACATGTCCTTCTGGAACATCTCCCAAATATATCCTCTTGGCTCTTGTGTTGGTAGCAATTGATGTAGTTTAGTTCAATACATGGTTATCTTCCTTTTCAAATTTTAAAATACCTATACTTTGGCTATTACCCTCTCCATGAGTATCCCTTTACATGAGATTTTCTTCTTCTGATGTGAGGCAAGGAGTATCTCCTTCTTGTGCCACTAAGGCTTGACAACCTCCTCCACCATCATACACAAACTAAACTTGAGATTGTCCCTAATGATCTAAATGTTCCTCTCTTTGAACTAGGTTAGTATGAACTAGAACAAAATCCCTTGTGGATGGAATTGAATTAGAATTATAGATATTTATCTGCCTATTAAAACCTTGTTATCCTTGTCCTCTTCCTTCATAATTGTTTTGGGGTGGAAGTATATAATTTTGTGAGGGATAATATTGGGGATTGGGTGGAGCACTTGCATGTAATTGAGCTTTTTTTAGATAATATTATAATGACTAAATCATTTCATCTTTGTCTATAGCATTATCCACCTTCTTGGGAGTTGTTTTAGACTTGGCATTAGCATTGGGAACTTGTGCTACACTTGGAGTTTTAACTAAACTATGAGACAACAAAGGCATGGAAACTCTTGGGGGTAATTTCATAGCTTGTATCAAACTATTCAAATCTTAAATAGCTATCCCATATGCATCAGGTAGAGTAAATCCTATCATTGACTATAACATTACTACCACATTAATGCTAATGGCCTTGAGATAAGTGGGGAATATAAAGCATGGAGGAGGCCTCATGATAGGTGGAAATATATACCATGTCTTTTGAAACATTTCATTAGAATCCCCAATAGATTCATTAGGAACTCTCCTTATCACATTTAGCTGATGGATTAATGAAGCGTGGTCATTTTTATTCTCAAACCTATTCACCAAAAACTCTCTAGTGTCATCCCAATTAGTAATGCAATCACCTCCCAATGTCTTATACCAATCAAGTGATTTACCCTTTAGAGACATGGTAAGTAGTCTAATATCTATGTTAAATTGAGTGATATTGTGGAAGCTACAAAATCTTGAAATGTCCCTAATGTGCTTAGATGGGGTAATAAGACCCTTTCTGTTAAAGCTAGGGAGACTTTTGGTAGAATTATGAGGAATAGGATCATAGGTAAGAAGTTTAATTAGATTGTGGGTATTGAAGGTTGGGAAATCATGTTTCTTATCCATCTCTTCTTCCTCCTCTTGATATATTGTCTCCTCAACCTCTTCTTCTTATTCAAATACTTCTTGTTAAATATATCTAAATCTTAAGAATGATTTAGGGTGTTGTTCCTCAAGAGGATTTTTAGGTAGAGGGACTTGATTAAATTATCTACTAAAAGATGATCTAGTGAATACCATGAAGTATAATGAGAATAACTTGATCTATAAATAGATATTTAAAACTTTTGGATTCACCAAATGTTGGATTAAAACACTTCTATAACCTTGGGCTTGTCGAGACCAGCATTCACCTTGACATGGAAATAATTAGGACCAGCTATCCCACTAGGTATGTTAGAACTATTGGAATAAAATTGTGCACCCTAGGATACTTTATCAATATCCTACAATTCGATGTAACATTGAGTCATTGCTCAAGTTATAGGGAAATTTTAAAAGAGATAAATCTCTATGATTGAAAGGGATAGCTCCCTAGGTTCTTCTTTAAGATACCTATCACCTAATCTAATGCTTGTTCATGGAAAAGGGTTAGAAGTTTTCTATTAAATGGAAACTACACTAAATAGGTGATACACCAGAACATATTTCATAGACTATCACACTCCTACTATGCAACAAAGCTTTCCAAGACCAATTCTAGGCATTGAATGACTCTAACATAATTAATTTAATATGAGGGTATCATACATAGGATAATCAATAGGATAACCTATTTAGGGGCATATTGAACACCATAGAGATAATTGCTTCCTTGAGGAAGAGTATAGTACAATAAATACACTTCACATGACCTGTTAAAATCATAAATCTTGCACAAAGATGAAGGATAAAGGGAAGTAAGGATGATACTATCACTTGGATCCACTATTCATCACTCACACACTTAGACAAAATATTCATAACTTAGAATAAGACTTGTATTCAATGTTTAAATACAAAATGTAATGTCATACTAGTAGGGTCTTACCATACTAGTTGTGGTATCTTTGAGTCAATTTCTTGTAGATGTTATTGACATGATTTACTATTCCTGGGCATAACTTTTGAGTCTTAAAACTCATAATTCTTTCACCTTTTACCCCTCAAAATTGGCCTGAGTATTTTATGTGGATAGGAATATAAATTTAACATATGAGGATCCTTCAAAACCATCATAGTCTCATTGTATAAAACAAACTCTACTTTGAATAGTATTATAACCTTCACAACATGTACATCATGACCTTTTGGTTATGTTATATATTCAAAATTAATTCCATCATGTGTTTCACCATTCACGCCTCTGTATAGCTCTACTAATGTTACCTATAGATGTGCATATGACTATGCATTGGCAAAGAAGGATGAAATTGATCAACAAAGGTTAGAAAGAAGTCTTCAAAACCCATTCAAATGTAATAATTATAATTTTACAATGAAAATATCCATTAGAGACACCTTGATATCAATTTCACAACACTTTCAATGGCACCTGTAGGTGAAGCTATCTTTGTGAGGGCTAACAGTCATGGAAGGACTATACATTTGACCCTTGTTTTGATATTATATGAGCTAAAAACTTGTTACAATACCCTAAAATGAATATTAATGAATTAAAAATCTTGAATTAACATCCCATTCCTCCATCTAACATGGAAAATCTCCTTCATGATGATTAAGATAGTTGCAAGTATGAAAGGACTAGTTTGGGAGCATCTACAAGCCTAGAAGAGTCTTTCTTGGGAACTTGAGCTTTATAAAACAAGGAGAGTAGAGAACCTATGGAGAGGTCATTAGAAACATGTAAAAACATCAAACCCATAAAAACCAAACAAAAGAAATAGAAACTGGCTCAAAAGGAGACCCCTCATGGTTACACATGCATAAAAAGTTGTTTGAGGTATAAATCATTGTTTATGGAGGAACCACCAATTTGAGTGTTATGGTTATGGAATTGAAGTAGACACAGAGCACTATCCACCCATAGAATCATTCCTCCCAACTCTACTTGTATACCCCATACCAAGTGCTTGAATTTGACCTTCCTTGGCTTGCCAAGAGAAAATGGAAGAAAAGAAGTTACAAATGAACTTTTTGATGAAATATTTGAAAACAAAGCATGAAAAATAATTTGGGGAGGTGAAGGGTCACTCCACCCATGTTTTTAGATATAATTGAACTCAAGAAGTCCATACAAGTGCCAAAAGGAGCCTATTTTTATGTAGAAACTACCATTTCCTAACTTTTTAACTACCACTTAACTTATCTTGACATAATTTGAACCCTTCAAAATTGAGATTAAATTTTGTGGAAAATATTATAACTCCATCATCCGTACAAGCCATTATTTATGCTATAAAAGTGGCCAAATGACCCTTTTTACACATGAAACCTATCAAGTGGCCAATTTATGACTTAAAGACACCTTGAAAAATATCAAAGACCTTATTAGGAAATTTTAAACATAATTTGGCACTTTAACTATGTTTGACCATGGTTAACCAACTTTGACATTAGTTGACTAAGCTAGTATAGGATGTGCTTCAACAAGGACTAGAGTAAGGATAAGCGAGACATCTAAGATAATAAAAGACCCCATAGGATACATGAAACATTATTCAAAACTTAAAAATAGTAGGGGTTGAACCAATTTGAGTAGAAATCAAATTTGTTCATAAGTACCCAAATAAGAAAATACATTATCTTATAAATTATTATTAAATTTTATGTCAAGGACATATATTATCATGACCCTATCAGTTGACACCTTATATCATAGTTGCATAAGGATTATTTGTATGTCCTATTAAGATCTGAGTGAAATTTGACTATTTATCTTGGATTCAATCTTGTAGTTTCCCCACACACACACACACACACACACACACACACACACACACACACACACACACACACACGTATGTATGTATGTACTCAAGGTGGGCCATTGAGTTATTACATTTGGTAATTAATATTGTAATTATTGATAAAGTCCTTAAAACTTACTTTGCTTAATTATAAAATCTTATGACTATGGTGATGTTTGCATTTGTGAATAAAGCATGTTTAAATTATTTAAGATCCTTATGCATAGGCATGAATAAATTAAATACATTCTATGGTATTTACATGATAGTAAAATTTACATTGGTTCTATAAAAATAAATAAATAAATTTTGTGCCTAGAATTGGAAGCATACCAAGATTATTTTTGAATAGTATAGACTTAGATCACAAAGAATGAATAGATTAGATGTTCCTTTGACTTAATTTTCATTCAATCAAAAGAAATATTTCTATAAATAAAGTCACATTTAAATATGGCTCTTGTGACATGAACTACATGTATATTTTTCTAATTTGTATTAAAATATTTGTCATCACTTTCATTTCCTACTCATAACATATGAAAAACAACAAATATATAGACTGAATTGATTTATAAGAATCCCCTAATTTAAAAATGTGGCTCAAAATATAAACTTAACTTTATAGCTTAAGTTTTATTACATTGGTAAAATGGTATAGGATTTGGAATTTCATTATCATGTGTAATTAAAAAAGACTTTGTTTATTTTTAAGTCTAAATATTGATGGTATAATGGCTCAATGACTAGGTTATGGCCTTCCCTTAGTAAATTCATGGACCTCGATGGGTCTTGAGTGTGACATGGATTTGGATTTAATGTTAAGATAAAATAATTTATTTAGGTTTTCATCCTTAATTTTGGTCACTACCATAATGGGTGAGGAGGATGAAGGTGGGGAGAGAATAATACATAAATAAGAGGAAGAAATAGAGTTGATGTATGGGGTTTTTAGACCTGTGCTAGCCTCTATCATGTTAGGAGTGAAAAGAAGGACATAGAGGAATATGAATGCTGATAGAGAGTAGAATGAACATTATAGAGAATAAGATAAGATTTGAAGGCTAATTCCCTCAGCTATGGTT
>JARHVA010002839.1:175000-262500 GCA_037957365.1 Torreya grandis | reverse complement strand
TATTTTCATTAAAAAGGGGGAACTTAAAAGGAGTTTTTTTTATATGTGTGTAAATTATTGTATTTCAAATACTATATGGGTTTTGTATCTTCTAATTTGGTTGTTCTCATTTTTTAAGTCTACATTTTATTTTTATGTCTTTAAGATATGTTTTTGGTTATTCATCTTCTTATCTCCAATTATTCAACTTTGGATTCTCTTCAAAACCTTTACATGTAGTTATGAATTCATAATATGATTTAATTCAATTTATTTTTATCTGAAGATTTTTTATAATGTTTAACTATCAGAAAGACATTATTTTGAAGATTGTTTTGTGTAAAGAACAATAGGTCATTCTTTTTGTTTTTTACATGCAATTATTACAATTTGAACTAGATATGCATCATTGGCCTTAATTAGGTTTCATATTTACAATTATATGATTTCATTAAATAAACATATGATATAAGAAAGGTTTAAGTAGTCTGGATATATTTTAGAGCACAAATCTTACAATATTTAACATTGCATTCATAATTCTAACTCATATTTATGATGAGTTATTAGTGCAACTATCATATTTGGTAATTATGGTGTTTTATAGTTAATTAAATATATATAATTTCATAATTTTTTTCATATTTAATTTGGAAAATAAGTGGTTGAAATTTTATGTGATAATTAGTTTTAGATCATCATTTATATTTTTGTTTCATATCATATAATTTTAATATCTATGTACGTATTTCCAATATTATTTTGATAGCTTATACTTTATTCAACTTATTATACATATGTATTTTAAGGTTGTTTAAATTCTTATGGTTATTACTAGATGTTATCAGTGGTTTGAAAATAAGGTAGATTTAATTTTTGTGTTGTTTATGAAGATAATGTTGATATATTTTTACAAATAGATACATGAGATTAATATGTGTTTCAATCTTGAATATGTGAAAATATTTGATTGAATACAAATATTGTATTTATGAAACCATGCATGGAATTCTTAGGTTCTTTTTTATAATAATTTGACATTATAATATGATATATTATCATTTTAGATGCAAACATCAATACAATGAAATAATTATGGCATATTTCAAACCTCACACTAGATTTTCATTTTAAAGGATTTAAGAAATATATAATTAGATGAAATGTTGGCATAAGGAATATAAGTCTATTCATATGGTTTTGATAGATAAAATTGATTTTTTACTCTATAAACTTCTATGGTAATAGTATTAATTTTGCTTTGTCAAATTATTGATAGTTTAGAGATAAAATTTGGGTTAGATGGTCGATTTTATAATACAAGACATAAATTTCTATTTTTATAATTTTTATATTTTTGAAAAATATCAGTTTAAAGTTCACATAAAACCTAAAAAATAAATTATTTTTGAATAGTTAGTCAGATATTTGTCACACAATTTTTAATGTTTAAGTTCATTTGAAATGTTCACTTTTTGAAAGTTGATTATATATAAATGAAAATTACATTTTAAAATTAATTATTTCTATTTTCCCTTTCCTTTTTCAAAAAAAAACAATGTCATGTTAGATTACAGTTCTTAAATTATTGATGGAAATAATGTTTGGGGAAGATATCATCAAAATGAGATTGTGCCATTAGTTCAAGATAATTATTAAGGTAGGCACTTTAGGGTATGAATTACCTCTATAAAATTTACATTTGGTTTTTTTTAGTATCTATTTATGACCCATAATATAAACAATTATTAGATTAAATAGTTTAAGAGACAAAGGGAGGTAATAACACATGGGATAAAAAAATCCCCTAATTTTTAAGATTTAACTGGTTAAACTCAAAGGCTAAAAACTTTCCATTTTTTAGTCTTAGAGAGAAATGGAATTTTATCATTGTGAATTTGATCAATTATGTGATATATAGAAATTATCACTATCATTGGTTTAATTCCTTTTTCTCCCTTCACATAGGTAGGACAATTATAATATAATGAGCAGGGTATTCATAAAAAAAGATAAAAGAGAAAGGTTAAGTTAGAGAAGTGATAATTTAGTGATTGAAATAGGATTTTAAATCATTTAAATATTAAGTCATGCTTGGTCACAATTGTACCACTAGGTACTAGGACTATCCACACATAAATCATATTAACATAATGGGTAAGATTCTAAGTAATGAAATTAACATAATATTTTGAATCCCTATAAAATAAAAACATGTAAAAGGCTTGTATCGAATACATAATGGATTGATACATCTTCTAATTAAATATAACATAACTTTAGAACCAATAATACTAGTTTATACACAATCTAACTACATATTATTGGCAAACAAGAATTATAATCTCTTTAAAAAATTAATTGACATTATTCAATAATAAATAAATGTGGCACTACCATAGAATGACATGAATTTCAAATAAAATTGGTATTTAATTCAATGTTATTTTTAAAAGTTTTCACTATGCCTTTAATCAAATAATCACTAGCCAAGATAAAGTAAAAAAGGTTAGGTCACAACCTTTCTCAATTTTGGTAGAGTTCTGGTGAATAAAATTGTTCATCTTGTGTAATTATCAGTGGATGTAAAAATGAATTACTGACTAGTTAAAGAATTTAGATTTATGATGCCAATGAAGTCTATACCCCATTATGTAAAGGTACATTCTTAAATTACTAGTTGAATAGGCATGGTAGCATGAATTTATCTAATTGTAAATATTTGACAGAGATAACAAGACCACACAGGATTATAAACATCCTTGAATAGGGTTGTCCAATAATAACCACCTCTTAAAATTTTATGGGATGTCAATTTTCTAAAAGGACGACCACTTTATAATTTATCTTCAAAATAATTCATAACATCAAGTGCTTCTTCTTCTTCTATTAAACATCTCAGGAAGATCTCTTCATGATTTATATAATTTAAAATACCTTTATTCAACATGTATTTGATCCTAACTCGGACCTCAATAAGACTGCTCCTTCTTGGGTAAGACTCCCAGGGTTCCCTTTTGAATTCTGGGATGAAATTTTTTTCACAGCTATTGGCAATTCTATTGGCCAATATGTCACTTCAGATCATATAACCAGAACAAAGTTTAGATGTGTGTATGCTAGACTTTGTGTCAATGTTGAAATAAATAAGACTCTCCCTATGACCATAGAGCTAAAATCTAAATATGGGACCTAGACTCAGCTAATTACTTATGAAAATGCTACCATTTTTTGCCAAATATGTAAGAGGAAGGGGCATTTAATGACACAATGCATAGTGAAGCAAAGGGGGAGGAAAGATGCTTCCTAGAATGAAGTGAAGGAGCAAGCGAGCAACAAGTAGGAAATGGAGAGTAATGTGGAAAATATCAACAATACAGAAAAAGGAGAGGAGAAGAAGGGAAAGGAGGATATCCCTAGTAGTGAAGGAAAAGTTGTCCCAAAGGAAAATATATCATCAGATGATAGTTAGAAGGCTACAGAAAAAGGAGAGGAGGAGAAGGGAAAGGAGGATATCACTAGTAGTGAGGGAAAAGCTATCCCAAAGGAAAATATAGTATCTGATGATAGTCAGAAGGCTATATTTAACATAGTCAACACTTTAGAAAAATAGACTAATATGTCTAAGGAAGGGATAGGAGGTAACCTTTTGTTAGAGGAAGTCAATGAAGATGGAAAAGTTCCAAGATTTGGATAGGAAGAAGTAACACCCAAAAATTACACTAAAGGAGTAGTAGAACCATAGTTAAATATAGACATTTTCCATGATCTGTAAGTCAGAGACCAAGTAAGAAGCTACTTAGCGACATGGGTAGTAGGACAAAGTGGTAGTAATGAATAGGAGGAATGCGTTACCCCAAATAAAAAGATTTGGAAAGGTAAAAAATTTGTAGATGTTAGCACTGAGGCCAAACAAGGGAGGCCAACCCTAAGAGAAACAAGACAGAGAGATTGCTAGGGAGATTGCCAGTGGAAAATAGAAAACACTAGAGACCCAACCCCCCAAACTCTCTAAATGAGAATATTATCTTGGAATATGAGGGGATTTAATAGTCCTTCAAAGGAGTTTGAGGTTAAAAATTGCATTTTAGATAATAAATTAGATATTTTCTTACTCCAAGAAGTCAAGATGAATGAGGAGAATTTTGTAAAAATTGTTGACTATATATGGCCTAAGGCGGCTTTTTGTATTAGTCCTATTGAAGGGGTTTCAAGGGGATTGTCACTATGTGGAATAGTGCTAAAATCCAAGGATCTCTTATGGCCCATAATAATCACTTCTTGATTATCAAATTTTCCATGAATTCCTTGAATTGGACGTTGATCAATGTCTATGGACCAAATAATAGAGCTTTGCGATAGAAATCATGGATAGACTTGAGCAGCTTTAGGAATAATCCTCAGAACACTAAATGGATGTTAGCTAGAGATTTCAACACTCCTCTATACCCTTCTGAAAAATAGGGTGGAATTATTGATTACTCAAATAACATGTTTGACTTTACTGAATTCATCAATGATTGGGGATAATTCGACATAGAGCTACAAAACCAATATTTTACCTAGACCAATAGGAGAAGAGGAGATCAAATGATTTAGGTTAAATTAGATAGATTTTTGATATCAAGCAACTAGAATGATTATAAGAATATGCAGGCATAGGATTTCCCTAGAACCATGTCTAACCACTGCCCAATTTTCCTCAGTTAGAGGGAATAGGGACATTTCAGACCTCCCCCATTCTATTTTAAAGCCATGTGGATCAAACACAAAGGCTTTAGACAAATGGTGGCCCAATGGTGGAAAATTCCCATTCAAGGTACTCCCATGTTTAGAATAGTCAAGAAACTCTAGCACATTAAACAAGAAGTTTATGGCTAGAATAGATATAGCTTTGGGCAAGTCTTCTAGCAAAAGATAAATATAGTGGGAAAAATCAAGGCTATACAATAACTGATAGATCAAGGGGATGACTCTGAGGGCACCTTAGAAGAAGAGAATATCCTATCTTCATAATGGAAGAATCTTATGGAAAGAGAAGAGGTTTTCTAGAAATAAAAATCTCATGTTCAATGGCTTAAAGAGGGGGATAGGAACACTACTTTTTTTCATCTCTCAGCTATGAAACATAGGAAAGCCAAATATATAACTAAGCTTGTCCTAGATAATGGTGACATTATTACTAAAGATAAAAAAATTAGGGAACAAGCCAAGGTTTTCTTTCAGAGCCTACTTACAGAAGAAACAATAATGATGGAATTGAAAGACCTATGAATCAATTCATTGATAAAATCCCCTATTTGATAATAGAAGAAAATAATATAGAAATGTTAAAGCCTATATTTGAGGAAGAAGTCCATGCTATTTTATTCTCCATGGGTTCTTTTAAAGCCTGGAGTCATGATGGCTTTCCTCCTATATTCTTTCAAGAATATTGGGAGATTATAGGAGCAAACCTCATGGCTATCGTTAATGATTTTTATAGATTAGGAAAAAATTTGAAACAAGTTAATAATACCTTCATAGTACTTGTTCCTAAAAAATCTCAACCTTCACACCTCACTGATTTCAGACCCATTAGTCTACGCAACACTATGTATAAGATATGTACTAAAATGTTGGTCATGAGGATTCAACCCTTGCTTGACAAAATTATTTCTCCTACTCAAAAAGGTTTCATCTTAGATAGGTAGATTCTTGATTCTATGATCACCACACATGAGGCTATTCACTCCATGGATAAGAGCAAAATCCCTGGGATGGATCTCAAGCTTGATATTTCTAAAGCCTATGATAGAGTCTCACAGAATTTTTTGTTCTAAGTGATCAAAAAATTTAGGTTTAATGATAAAATGTCTCACTTGTTATGGAATGTAGAATCTTCTGATAAATTCTCGATGCTGGTTAATGGTGTTCCTAGAGGGTTTTTCTCATCCTCGAGAGGAATTTGTCAAGGAGACCCTCTCTCCCCGTACCTATTCATCATTATGGCTGAGGTACTAGGAAGATACATACAAGCAGATATAGCCTCAAAAAATCTAGTAGGCATCAAACCTGCCTCTTCCCTTCATCCTATGGTTATATAGTAGTTTGTGGATGATACCATCTTATTTGGCATCTCATTAGTGATTGAAGCTAAAAGATGGAAGAATATATTAAATTATTATTTTATAAAATTAGGATAAAGGATAAATTTCTAGAAAAGTAATGTGTATTTCTTCAACACTCCTAATGAACTTAGACATATAATCATTGATATATTAGAATGTGTTGAAGCTGGCCTACCATCTACCTACCTAGGTCTCCCACTCTCGGTCAAAGAGGTATCTCCAGGTTTTTGGAATGGTATTGTGGAAAGAACGTAGAGGAAACTTTTTGGGTGTAAGGGGAAAATACTTAGCAGTACTGGTACGCTGTAACTTCTTCGGGCTTCACTGCAAGGTATTCCTACTTACTTCATGTCTCATTTTAAAATTTCTATGTATTTTGCTAAAAAACTAGAATAGATCTAAAGGAAATTTTTATGGATGGGAGTGGAAGACAAATAGAGAATGTCTTTCGTCAGATGGGAAAAAGTGTGTCTTCAAAAATATCATGGTGGACTTAATATTAGATCCATCAGGAAGATGAACAAAGCCCTTATCTCAAAACTTAGTTGGAACCTAATCCATAACAATAGTGAGTGGGGGGAAATAATGTATGCCAAATACATGCATAGCATTGATGACTCCAACTTTCTTCAGCATGTGGGATTACCCTAGGGATCTGTGATATGGAATAAAATGATAAAAAGTAGAAGCCTTCTCAAATAGGGAATTAGGTGGAAACTTGGAAATGGCTAGCATATTAAATTTTGGGAGGATACCTGGTTAAAGGACAAGGCTCTCGTCTCTCAAGGAAACTATAGAGAAACTACTGAATTGACTACCCAGTTCTTTGGAGATAGGCTCAATGATTATATGGAAAATAACAATGGGATAAGGAGCTATAAAAACCTTTTGGATTGCTATGTGCATAGGCCTGAGCTTCTCCCAAGAGTTTGGGAGATCCAATAGTGCGTTAAGGAGATCAAAATCCCTCTCTTCCCTCGAGAGGATGAATAATACTGGTGTCCAAATAAAGTTTGATCCTTCTCTATCAAATCTACTTACCGTCTACTTACTCCTAAAGCTTAGAATAAAGAGTTATGGAAAAAGGTTTGGAATCATAAACTTATTCCAAAGATCAACTTGTTTTGGTGGGCTGCTGCCCATAAAAAAATCCTTACTCAAGACAACCTTCAAAAGAGAGGGTTTACTTTGGTTAATAGATGTTTTTTGTGTGGTTCAAAAGAGGAATTAGTTTCACACCTCCTTATCCACTATGAGTTTGCTTAGGATTTATGAGGCACAATACTTAACAACTTTGGTATTGAATGGGTTTGCAATTCTGACCTTAAAGAAGTAATTCTCAGCTAAAACTCAACCTTCACACATCCCTAGATTAATGAATTATGGAAGCAAGCTCTGCCATGTTTGAGTTAGACTTTATGGAAAGAGCGCAATCACAAAATTTTTAGGGACACTGCTAGAAATGCTTCTCAAGTGTTTAACTCCTTTTCTAGGACCATTTTGGAAAGTGTTACAATAGCTTATATTAGTGTTGTAGAGAAACCCCTATCTCAATCTGAAAGCCAAATTGTAGCCAAATGGAAGGTTTTAAACCTTATCCTTGGGTATGATAATTCCAAAATTCTTTGGAGACTTCATACTAAATGGATCCCACCTAAACCTAATTGGATGAGACTCAAATTTGATGGGGCATCCAAGTTGAATGGTAAAGCTAGTGGAGGAAGAATTATAAGGAATGATAAAGAATGGATGTCTGTTGTCTATGCTGGTGGAATTGGTTGCTAGAGTAACAACTATGCTGAAGCTATGACTTTACTATGGGGATTAAAGTTAGTTATATCCTTAGGAATAAATAATTTGAATATTCAAGGAGATTCCAAGATGGTCATAGATGTCATTAATAAAGCATCTAACATTGGAATCTAGCTAAAAGACATCATTACTAATATCCAATTTCTTTTACAAAAGTTTTCTAAAGTTGAGATTTCCCATACCTATAGATAAGTCAACAGGGTCACTGATGCTTGTGCCAACCTTGGTCAGTAATTCTCAGGATGGAGGGTGTGGTGACATGGTGCTCATATTCCCCTAAACATTAGTGAGATCATTTAGAAGGAGATGATGGATCAAGAATGATGCACATTGATGACAAGGATAGCTTTCAAAGGTGGTCCATGTGGAGAAGGCCATCAGGGATCTTAGAAAATGATAACCTTAGTACTTCCTTGATTAGCATTATTAGTTCTTTGTATCATAAGGTGGAGGCATGCAGGTCGCATCATGAAAACCAAGGGGAAATTATTTTCAAGCATGTAAGTAGACAATGTCATCGCTACAAGGCATTTTGTAAAATGATCCTTCACATCTACATTCAGCACAAATAAAATCAAGGGCTAGCTACTTGTTCGAAGTTGAAGGTGGAAATTAGGAATTTCAATGGTTGGGACTACAATTACAGAATGGGGGGAGACTGTATCTGAACTGAACCTATCTCTTGCTATGAATTTAAAGATAATTTGCTTGTCTGGTATTATTATAGAGAAGGAGGTATCAACCTATATTTAGAAAGGCTAAATGGTTATGATGAAAATTTGTTCGAGTAGTTAACGAGATCTTGGTTGAATAGGAGGGTCATTATGGGTGGTATTAGCTTTGAAATCTCTGAAAAGGTGATTTCTATGGCCACGGGAATGACCATGCAAGGTATGAAGCTCCAAAGGAAAACCAAAATCATGGATATGGCTAGCCATAAACTATTTCTAGGTGAAGGATAAGAACTCATCCCATATCAAGGAGGGTTCAAGTGCACCAAGCTTCTAGAGCCATGGGATGGAGTGTGCTTCATTCTCATGAAGTACTTCACTCTAGAGGGGCGTTATACTAGGTTTTATAACTACCACCTTCCTTTGTTAAATCATTTTAGATGCAATGCTATTATTAGCTTTCCTTTTTAGCTACTTTCCTCCTTTGAACACTTTATCTTGAGGATGAGAGCTAAAATGGCCAAGAAACTAGGTATAAAACCTATTCCCCTACACCAGGGGCTTATTTTCTATCTCTACAATTTTCACCTTGCCCTTGAGCCAAACAAGATTATTAGAGGTGTTGGTGAAGATATTCCCTCCAACCTAGTGTCTGGTGATGCAATTGATGAATCCTGGGTTTCCATTGCTCCTGCCAAAACCAATGATGTCCCTTTTTCCACCCCTATTAAAACCCCTGCTAATACCCCCAGCTCCTTTGTGAGCAAAAAGGGAAAGATGAGGAAGGTTGTTGGACAAGAAGAAAATTTTGAAGAGACTACAGAAGGGACCCATAGGAATCTAGGTAGGGCCATGGGGGGCCAAGGTGGAAAACCTCACAAGCCTTCCAAAATTAGCAAATAAAGGTTTCCCTTTTAGAGTGCGCAAGTCGGGGTGGATTGCTAGTAAACTAGCCTGAAAGGCCAAACTGATTGATTATTGGGAAAGTACTTTGGATGAAGCAACCTAGGAAGAAGAGTTTGAAGAGCTATAAATCCAAGAAATTTCAGAGGACACTGGAGGGAAATAGGCTTCTCGGGATGTTGAGGTCACTGAAGAGCAGGGTGTTAACACTATGGGAACTGCTGACAATAAGGGGAAGATGTATGTCAAGGAAGCTAGTGAGGGCACAAAGAATGAGACTAATTGGAAAACTAAAATTTCAACCTTGAAGGACTGAATTTAATGGATAGAGAAGGTCTTCGCCAAAGGCCTTTGAAATACAATTTTACTGGATATGTCTATGTTGGAAGTGGTGGGTAATACTGCGAATGCTGACAATATAGAGAATGAAAAACTTAATGATCTTGTTAAATAAATAGTTATGTAGTTAAGACCTTTTTGACTCTGGTATTTCTATTGCTTATGTTTTGTTTTTGATTATTGTTTTTGGTTGTCATTGTTTCTTTGCAAGCATCTTTTGTTTGCCTACCTTCTTGTCTTTTTTGATTGTATAGGGTTCGGCCCCTGGTTTGCCACCTTACTTGATCAAAAACATTTATCTTGTAGACTTTAGTTATAAAAATCTATTTTATTTCATATCAAGGATACCCATTGGAATACCATACCTCATGAAACGATAAATAGGACAATAACATAGATTATGTTTGATTTCAGTCTGATTTGATTCAACAATAACAATGTAAGGATCAATCTTAGAAATTAGTTATGATAGACATTTACCTTAAATTAGCCTTACAATATTAACTTTAATGTCATACTATTGAAGTTTTTAAATCCATCATCCTCTTGTTTCTCCAAACTCATTCAATCCTAACATAAATTTGTCAGCATGATCGAGAACTATAGTTTAGACCTTGTTCCTTAATACATAATGCTAGAATTTATTTTTTATGTTAACTAACCCATAGGCCTACTTTTATAGAATAGGTTATTTTAATTCATATTTATTCAAATTGGTACTTTTTGTCACTTTTATTTTCACCCTTTGAGGAGATGTCTTAATTCTCCTCATCCAAGTGACATAATTGAAACACCTCTAGGATATGGGTAGCCTAAGAATGAGGTGAATCTCTATATAGGGATAGCTCCATTGATGAACAAATTTTGGATCACTACTACACCTATGATTACAAGGGAAAAGGGAGAGAAAAATAAAATTAAACTATCCTAACAGTGATGATACACCAAATTGATTGATGACTACCAATGAGTTGCATGTCATACATGAGACTAAGAGATTAATGAAACATACATTTCTCTAATTTGAATCTTCTCACATTAGTATTTCATTATGAGTTTATGATGAATGTTTAGGATAATAGGACTAGACAAGAGGCGTATAAAGAAAATATTTTAATATACTAACTCACTCAACCTTAACACTTCATAGAACACTTCACATGACCTAATAGAAGAATCTTTCAAGCTATAAATAGGTGAGAGAATGAGACAACAATGATAAGGAAATAATATTCATGAATAAAAAATATAAATGATTCAATTAAAAACACTATTAATAGTCATATAAGAAATAAAATTATTATACTTTAGTAATCTATGGTATGAAAATGAGTAGGGCTTTACCATACTTAGGTGGAGCATACTTACAATAGCAAAAATGGCTAGTTCTTATAAAACATGAGAGAGAAGTGGGAAAAGAGAAGTCCAAAGGTCACATAAACACTTGTAATTATAAGAGGATTTAAATGTGCATTAAAAGGGAATGGGAAATTCATCATGCAAATCAAGAAGCACAAGTGTCACCCTAAGTCATGAAACTCTTGAAATGTGGCATACAAGTTCTCATTTTGCATAAGAAAATTTCCTTCATCATTCACCCCTATTTAAATGACCCAAAACTAAATAGGTATATGTGTATTTATTGTATTGAGAGGGAAGCATTACATACATGATTTTTCATGCATTAGTTTCATTTTGAATCACCTAGATTCCTCTAAAAGTGAGCCATCAATACCTGTAATAAAAAAAAATCCTATTTCACATAAATTACACACTTGGCTTCAAAAATGGAATTATTTTATCATTAAAATACATATAATGGATTGGATGACACTTTTCAATATCTTACATGGCCTTACATTTCTCAAGGACACCTTAAATAGGCTTTTAATTGAAGTTCTCGTACTTCTCATGATTTTGCTCACTATGCCAATTCTGACTACATGAGATGAAGAAAATGATAGTAATAATTAGGAGTTTTTATGAATTATTAAAAATACATTGGGAATTATCTTAATTATCTATCTTCTTCCCATATTTTATTTCATCTCTTGAAACCTCCTATAACTTGCACAATGCACAAAACAATCAAGAAAAGTAATTATATACCCTATCTGTATAGGTATGAAACATCTCAATTGGATTGGAAGTCATTGGAGAGTCTCCTATAGGTTTCAGTAATTTTAATTCCCATTCCATCTTATCTAGATATCCCTCCACCCTTATTCTCTCAATCAGGTCCATAAATAGGGTTTATAAGGACTTTAGGTAGTTTTGACCTTTAGTGATGTTTCATAAAGGTCTAACATTGGAAATATAAAAAAAATCCTCAAGAGTGATTCTAAAGACCCTTGATAACCTCTCAAAACTCCTTGGATTTAAATTCATAACCTTAGATAATATGTGAGTACTCAAATTTGGCCTATTAAGATCTTTTCTCCATTTCCTGGAGGCTTGGATTGTCTTTGAGCTAAAAGAGGATTTATTTATGACTTATATGTAAGGTATAAGCTTATAAACATTTGAAATAAATTCATAAACATCGTCTCATAATTATAAGTTCTCTACCAAGGTTGTAAGTTGAATTGACCTTTCATTTAGGCTCTAGACTTAACCATGCCTAATGAGTCTAACTACAACCTTAAGGGTTTAGAGCACCCTATTTATATTCCTCCTTATTTTATTGGTTTATCATGTTGTCCTAGGTTTTATCTTACCTTCCAAACCTCTCTTTAATTTTAAATTAGATTCTTGTCCACCCTTTCATCTCCAATAGCCAAGACTATAGGGTTTGTAACTTATGGAAACACCATCTATCTAAGAAAAAATAGAGGGGAATTACCCTATTATCCTAGATAAAATGAATATTTTATGGTATTATCCAAGTTATGGATACCTCATACAAAAACATTCATCCCTTAATCAGGTCATTTGACCCTCTAACTTCTCCAAAACCCAAAATAGATCCTTAGAAGGCAGACTGTGTGCAAGACTTCTACCTTGTGGACTGTGTGATGTATTTGAAAAAAAAAATTGTGTTATAATTAATTACTTTCAGGGTTTTATAATATTTTAATTACATTTTCAATCCATTCCAATCCCTACCTCATTGAAACCCTTTCTAAAACCCCTCAGTCCATGCCTTTTTTCTAACTAGTCAAGGCATTTGACTGTGTTTCATATTTTTATGAAGCACCCAAAGGTGTGTATGCATGGCTTAGGAATTTAAAACCATGTATAAGCCTTATAATATAAATTTAATCTATGTTATTATTCACCTCATGTATTAGAGTTGAATTGTTCTCAAGATCAGTCATAGGTAGCTAACTATGTAGTCTCTATTTCTTCAATAATAATCACCCTTTATAGGTGGTATTGCATGTTTCAACCTTGGTTATAGTGTCTTAAGATCCTCTCAAGGTGTTTTTTTTCACACCAATTCATTTTCATACTGATTTAGGTCATGTGTTTAAGCTCACTATCACTTTTTAGTTAGTTGTAGGTGAGTATTCTGAATGATGGGACACATGTAGGTGGTCATGACAGATAAAGCACAAAATTCCAACCTTCTTTAAATGACCCTTGGATCAATAATTTTATATTCAACCATTTAAAACTATTCAATAATATAGGCATTTTTTCATACTACACCCTTGGGTGAATAGGTCCTTTTATAACTCAAGGCCTGTTGGTGAATAGTTTTTTGAATTGGGCACACTTGTAGGTGTGAATTGGACTCCAAATGGTTCTTATCCAAATCTCTTGATGGAATTTTTACTCCTTGATATGAATTTTCACTTAATATAGATCTTAAAAATTAATCATACCCCATTTTGTACTTTAATATTCTAAGATCAATTGACAATCTCTAACCTTGTACACATTACTATCTAAAATTAGTGTTTAAGAGTACATATTGGAGATCTTAAACAATTGACTTCCACTAATATTCCACCCTCAAAACTTTGCATATATATTTTTATATATGGATTCTACTAGGTTTAGTCATTAATATGAAACAAATTCATGTTAACCTTGTATATTACCTTGACAAAAATGGTCCAAACCTCTATTTTTGCAATTTTGGGAAAAGTTCCCTGAGTTTGAAGTCATCTCTCATTTTTAAAGTTCCTCAAAGTTAGAATACCAAATTAACATTCCACATAGGTTTTACATGATCCCTTAAACATGTTATGATCCTAAAAATTAGTTTCACCACTTGTTTCAATACTCCCATATGACATCCTAACTCTCTGTCTTACCACCTTTAGATGAATATTTTCATGTCTACAAGCAGTGAGTATATACATAAATAGTGTGTGTTTCATTTAACCTTTCAATGGGTTTTT
This sequence comes from Torreya grandis, assembly GCA_037957365.1. Lineage (NCBI taxonomy): Eukaryota > Viridiplantae > Streptophyta > Pinopsida > Cupressales > Taxaceae > Torreya > Torreya grandis. The sequence goes on along the minus strand of JARHVA010002839.1, from coordinate 248,337 downwards.
ACCTATTTCTAATATTTCTAATATACTCTTCTTATTACTTGGGACATTTTTCATCTAAGGTAGTCTTTCTTCCAATGTGACTAGTCCCTATTAAGATACTTGTATGTGCATTTTGAGTTACTTATAGGTAGTTTGTAGAATTATGAACTATACTCAGGGTGTATAAGCCTCCAAAAACCATTGCATATTATTCAAATGTCAAAATGGATAAATTAAAATTGTGAAGATTTAGAACAAGTTAAAAACTTCAATTCAACATGGCACTCCCTCTTCATGGCACATGTAGGTGCATATTTATGGTAGACTATGTGTATGTGTGGTATATGACTGCAAACTATGAATATTTATTTAGATAATAGAGTTGAAACATAAAGATAATAATGATATAATTAAAAACATGGAGAATAACCTATCAAAATGCCTTGAAGTCATTACCAAAGCATGAAGATTCTACAAATAGTGGAAACCTACCTACAACATAAAAAGGTGATTCCTCTTACAACTCAGGATACTTGGCTTATCCTAACACCTTGAAATATGAAAAAAAGAATGGAGAGAATGAGGAGAGTAAAAAAATCATCTGGAATAAATCACAATAGTTATTTTGTATGGACTTTTCTAAACCAAAGTAAAACCTATATGGTGCATAAATTAGTAAGTAAATTAGATTGGTCAACTTATTAGGAATGGTTCATAAAGTATAGGTAACCATTTTTTATAAAAAACAAACATAAAATGGAATCTGATTGATTTTATAAGACACTCACAAGAGCAATTTTTCTAAAAATTCCCCTGTTAGCCATAGCAAGTACAAACCTGTTGACTAGTTTTATGTGCATGGAAGGGTGCATAAGGATTTTAATGGTTTTAGCTCAATTTTAACACTTATAGAGTACTTAAAGTGTGTAAATTGGTCTAAGGAATCTAAATAGTCATCTAATAACCTTATCCCATGTGTCACATTTCCTTATGGGTCGTATAAATGCCAAAATCCTCCTTTTTCTAAGAAAACTATTATTTCTTCTTAAGAACCTACCCGTTTTTAGTTATAAATAGTTACTGAAGACTTATTATGACACATTTCCTAAGGAGGATATATAAGTCATTTAATATTTTATTTTGACCCCCAAAATGACTCAAAAAGATAAAACTATCAAAAATGACCAAGACTAAGGCTAATGTGACATGAAATGACATTAAATGACATATAAAGTACCCTATAAAAAAATATTAGACCCCTTGAAATATCTAAGGTTCAATTTTTTTCCTATAGGGGTCCTAAATTGACATAAATGGTTAAATTGGTCAAAAAATTGGTGACTCATAGGTGTAGCATGCCTGCTATGCTAAGGATCAATATCCTTATCCTATCCATGGGCATAGGGAGTCATTAGAAGTTTGAAACAAAATAGAAGAACCGATACTTGACAACAAGGTTTGATCAAGGCAAGAATAATTGACTACCTCAACTACACAAAATAAATGACATGCACAAAACAAATCAAACTAACTAAAAAACACACACACATGTGCTCAAGGCACTTAGGGAGATTAGAAAGACAAAACACTATGCACAACTAGAAACTAAGAATACTTCCTTTCGAGGATCAAAAGCAAGTTTCCTTGAATCTTCTTCTTCATGAGATGAATCATAATGCCAAACATGTTTCTCCTTGGATTGGATGCTTAGTAGATCAAACCTATTTCTTGGCACTTCACTTTTTATGCTGTCAAGTAGACCATCTTCAAATAGGTCTCCAATTTAAATGCATTCCTCTTGGCCTTGTACACATACCTCATATTGCTGCCCACTCTTCATCTCATGATCAACTTGAATCTTTTTTGTAGGCATGATTTTAAGAGTAGTTTCTTGTTCCTTGGAGTATTGAGGCCAATGGAAGCTATTTTTGACCTTCAAAAGCTGAAGTGAACTTTTCTTTGACTCATCTGTGACATTTTTTAAAATGTCATCTTGCTTATCATCACTTTCAATCATATCTAAGGAATTTGTAGACCCCTTGAGAGACTTAAAATCATTGTAAATTCTTAAACATTAATTCCACAAGTCCTTATCTTATTTTTTATTATCATCATGAAGGGAAACAACTAGAGAATCTATTTCATCCTCTTATTTATAATCCAAAATGACTTCATCCAATATTTCTTATTTAACACAAGAAAGGCATTATTCATTATCAACACAACAAGAAAAATCAACACAAGGATTCAGTTCTTATTTAAAATTTAGAAACTCTTGAGGCATCTCAAGTTGTATATCAACTATTATATTATAATTTTTATTCTCAAGGGATACAAGATCCTCAATTTCCTTCTCCTTCTTAGTGATGCCAAGACTAGGCATCTTTTAATTAGGTGACTTATCCTAATGAGGTTGACAAGAAGATATATTTTCTACAAGAAAGATTTCTAAATTATTCTCAACCAAATTATCCTCTTTAGGTTCCCATACCATAGGCCCATCAAAGAAAAAGGTGATGAGGTGAGGACAAGATGAACTAGTTGGTGGAGGTAGAACATAGACTCAAAATCAAATTGAGAATGAATTATAGGGGATCCTTTTGGAAGCTCTTGAGGAAGGGGAGGAAAACCTTGGGCTAAAATAGCTTTGTTTTCTTTTTTCCATATGATAATATCTTCATTAAAATCTGATTTATCTTAAGGAGTCTCTTGAGGAAGGTTATATGGGGTGTGTTTAGGCAAAAGATCTTCTTTTGGATCTAAACCTTCCATCACACCTTGACTCAACAATTTCATTCTAGACTCTAACTCTTGAATTTGCTTGGATAGGTTCTCTTGGAAAAGACTCTATCTAAGTTGATAGACATTTTCATGAGGATAAGGAGTACAACAGGATAACATGGAAAATAAGAGGTATATTAAGGAAGGGTGGGCGGAGTTTGAATATGATCAAGCTCTTTCTCAACCTCACACTCTTTATCTAGGATTTTATCCTCTTTATTTCCCCATGATTTCACTACCTTATTACATCTTAGGATGTTAGTCTTAGTAATATATTCTTGAGGTAGTGATGAAATTTGAGGAGTAAATGAAGTGTTCAATAAACTTGGGATCTCCTTAGGCTTGGATTCTCCACCTTGTCTCCAACTTAGGATTTCATATCTAGAAATCTATTCTTGAGGTGGGGATGTAATGGGATAGGGTAATGAGGGATTATATTCAACTTCCTTTGATAATAAGATGTATTTATTAATCTAATTGTTGGATAACTCAATCTACTGATTAGGGTTTACTTTAAATACAAGGTTTGTCTTTCCAACTCTCTCTTTTCATTGATTGGCAAAAGGGTGACTTTGATAAGCTTGATTGTGTTCATGATTAGGGGTCAAGTATAATGGATAAATATATTAGGGAGATTAATATAAGGATAATAAATTTGGTGAGGTTGTTCCTCTTGAATTATTAACTTATATTCTAAGGATGCAACTAGGCCACTTACATTTACCATCTCACTTGTGTGCCTTTGTAAACTTGCTCTCTCAATAGGTGGCCACTCTTTTTTAACTATCTCTAATGCATCTCTCAAAATATGAATGAGATGACTAGGAACATCTTGAATATTTACCCTTTGTGTGTCAAGATCTATCATGTACCTCTTATATCACAAGAGAATTTACTTAAAATTTATAATAGACTAATTTGAAAAGTGACTAGGTTGACTAAGAGGAGTAAGATATTGACAAGGCTAGTTATAGGACTGATACAACTCATGAAAAGGTTGATAAGGGTCATATTGGAGTTTGTAAGGATCATGATAAGGCTAATAATAATCATAAAAACACTGATAGGTAATGCCATAAGCTTGAAATACCTCATAAACTTGTGTAAAACAATATCCAAAACCAAAATTAGCCATGAAACTTCATTAAGAAGTAATAATAGAATAAAAAATTACCAAAAATATTTAAAGTAAAACTTAGGCTACTTGAATAGGTAATGTAACTTCAGAGTTGTCATCGATGCTTGGATAGATGCCTCTAAAGGTTGATGTATCGAAAGACAACACCAAAAATCTTTCAACTTAATGGAAAATGAGTCCCACTAGGCATGCCAAAAAATATTTTAACTTAGATTTACCCAATTTGAAAATATGTCTCAGCTCTCCTCATCCAAGTGGCATAATTAAAACACCTCTAGGCCATGGGTAGCCTAAGAATGAGGTGAATCTCTATATAGAGATAGAACCCTTGATGTACCACTTTTGGATCACTATTGCACCTATACATGGAATGGAAAAGGGAGATAAAACTAAAAACAAACTATCCTAAAGGTAGTGATATACCAAATTTATTGATAACTATCAACCAGATGCATTTTATACTTGAGACCAAGAGACTAACTAAACATACACTTCTCTAATTTGAATCTTCTCACATCAGTATTTCATTATGAAGTTTTGATAAGTGTTTAGGCTAGGAAGAATATCAAATAGGCCTAGAATGACACTATTTTAATAGACTAACTCACTCAACCTTGACACTTCATAGAACACTTCACATGACCTACAAGAAGAAGCTTTCAAGTTACAAATAAGTGAGAAAATTAGATAACAATGTTAAGGAAATGATAGTCATCAGTAAGATAAATAATTTAAGTAAACATAATAATAATATTAATATAAGAGGTAAAATTAGTAGTCTTTATTTATCCATCATATGCAAATGACTAGGGCTTCACCATACTCAGGTGGAACATGCTTACAATAGCCAAAATGGCTAGTTCTTATAAAACTTGAGAGATAAGATGGAAAAGAGAAGTACAGAGGCCACTTGAACACTTGTCATGTTGAGAAGAGGAGTTACATGTGAATGAGAAGGGAATGTTAAATTTATCATGCAAATATAAGAAGCACAAGTGTCACCCCAAGTCATGAAACTCTTAAAATGTGGCACAGAACTTTTCATTTTGCACAAAAAACCTACCTTCATCATTCACCCCTATTTAAACATCCCAAAAGTGACGAGGGATAGGTATAATGATTGGAATGAGTGGTAAGGATTGTATAAATTCTTCATCATGAATTGGTTGAATTCTTAGTCACCTGGATTCCTCTAAAAATGAACCATCACTACCTACAGTCAAATAAATTACTCTTTCACATACCTTACACACTTGGCTTCCAAAATTGATTTATATTCCCAGGAAAATCCATACAAGGGAGTAGATTAAACTTTTTAATATCCTGTATTGCCTTATATTTCTTAGGTACACCTTAAATAGGCTTTTACTTAAAGTACATTCATTTATCACTATCTTTCTCACTATGCTAGTTCTAATTACCTAAGATAAAGCAACTGGTAGGAACACTTAGGTTTTTTTATGAAGTATTAAATGGACATGGGAAGTTATATTAATTCTTTTTATTCCCCCAATGTTTATTTTATCTCTTTAAAATTACTAAAACTTACATAATGCATAAAGTAGTCAAGAAAAATAATTATTTACCCTATTCGTATAGGTATGAAACACATCAAGTGGATGGGAAGGGTTGTTGGTGAGTATCCTATATATTTAAATAATTTTAATTTCCATTAAATCTTATCTATATATCCTTCTAACCTTTTTTTCTCAATCTGGTCATTAACTAGGGTTTGTAAGGGTTTTGGTAGTTTTGACCTTTAGTGATGTTTTATAAAGTTCTAACATTGAAAATATAAAAAAAATTCCTCAATATTGATTATAATTACCCATGACAACCTATATAAACTCCTTTTATTTCCATGCACAACCTTGGAGAAGATGTGAACACTCAAACTTGCCCTATCGAGCTGTTATGTCCATTTCTTATAAGTTTGGACTATCTCTAAGCCAAAAGTGGATTTATCTATGACTTTTATACAATGTATAAGATTATAAAAATATTAAATTGCTTCATAAATTTCATATAATAAATTAGAGTTCTCTTCCAAGGTTTTAAGTTTAATTTACCTTTCATTTAGGCTCTAGGCTTAACCATGCCCAATGAGCTTGGCTGCAACCTTAAGGGTTTAGTTCACCCTATTTAGATTAATCATTATATTCTTGGTTTATCATGTTTTCCTATGTTTTATACAACCTTAAAAACCTCTATTAAATGTTTAATCAGATTTTGGTGTACCCTTTCATCTTTAATCCCTAAGATTGTAGGGTTTACAACCTAGGGAAGTATTGTTTGTTTGAGATGAAATACAAGGTACTTCCCCTATTCTCAAAAAAAATTAATAATTTATTGGATTATAAAATTTATGGATAAATCCTACACCAAAAATTATCCCTTTATCAGGTCACTTGATCCTCCAACTTCTCCAAAACCCAAAATAGACACTTAGAAGGTAGACTATGTGTAGGACTTCTATCTTGTAGACTATGTGATGTATTTTAAAAAAGGTTTTATGTTATAATTAATTTATTTTAGGGTTTCATTATATTTTAATACAATTTTAAATACATTAAAATAAATTCCTCATTGAAACCCTTGATAAAACCCCTCAAGCTATGCCTTTTATCTGACTAGTCAAGGTATTTGACTGTGATTCATGTTTGGGTGAATCATTTGTAGGTGTGTATGAATGTATTAGGATTTTAAAAACATTTATAAGAATTAATTAAGCCTTAAAATATCCATTTAATATATGTTATTTTTCACCTCATGTTTTGGATTTGAATTGTTCTCAAGACTAGTCATAGGTAGCTAATTATGTAGTCTTTAGTTTTTCTTCAACAATAACCCCTATAGGTAGTATTTCATGTTTTAACCTTGGTTATAGTGTCTTAATATCATATAAAGGTGTTTTTTTCATAAAAAATCATGTTAATAATGATCTAAGTCATGTTTTAAAGCTCATTATCACCTCTTAATTAGTTGTAGGTGAGTATTTTGAATAATAGGACAACTATAGCTCGTCATGAGAGATAAATCACAAAATTCCAACCTTATTTAAATTACCCTTAGATAAAAAATGTTATATTAAACCATATAAAACAATTAAATCATATATGCATGATTTCATACTAAACCCTTGGTTTAATAGGTCCTTTTATAACTCAAGGCCTATAGGTGAATAGTTTTTTTGAATTGGGCACACCTATAGGTGTGAATTAGACTCTAAATGGTTCAAATCCAACTCTCTTGATGGAATTTTTACTCCTTGATATGAATTTTCACTTTATTATATATATTAAACATGAATAATACACCATTTTTCAATTTAATATGTTAGGATCACTTCAGAATATCCAACCCTGTAGACATTAATATCTAAAATAAGTGTTTAAGAGTACATATTAGAGATCTTCAATAATTTAATTACAATAATCCTCCACCTCCAAAATTTTCATAACTCTTGCTATATATATATATATGATACTATATTTGGTCATCAAGATGGACCAAATTCGTGTTAACCTTGTATATTCCCTTGATAAAAATGGCCTAGACCTATATTTTAGTAGTTTTGGGAAAAGGTCCCTGAGTCTAAAGTCATCTCTCCTTTTGAAAGTTCCTCACAATTGGACTACCAAATTATTATTCCACATAGGTTTTCATTATTCTTTAAAAATTTTATGATCCCAAAAGGATTTTCAACCCTTATTTCAATACTCCCATATGACATCCTAGTTCTCTATATTACCACCTATAGATGAACATTTTCGTGTTTGTAGGCAGTGAGTACAGGCATAAATAGTGTGTTTTGTAATTAACCTTAAAATGGGTTTTGACCTATCTCAAATAATTAAAATATACTCTTATTATTACTTGGGACCTTGTTTAGCTTAGGTACTCTTTATTGCAACATGATCAGTTCTTAGTAAGGTAGTTGTAAGTGCATTTTTAGTTACTTATAGGTAGTGAGTAGAATTATGAACTATACTCATGGTGTATGAGCCTCCAAAAACCATTGAATATTTATCAAATTTCAAAATGGATACCATTAAAATTTTTAATATTAATAACAAGTCAATAACATCATTTCAACATGACACTCCCTATCCATGGCACCTATAGGTGAACATTCATGGTAGACTAAGTATGTGTGGTATATGACTGCAAACTATGAAGATTGCTTTGGAGAATGAAGTTGAAAGGTAAATTGAATAAAGATATAATTTGTAAAATTTAAAATAAACTATCACAACTCCCATAAGTCATTACCAAAGCATGAAGATTAAGCAAATATTTGAAACCTACTTGTAATACATAAAGGTGTTCCTCTTACAACTTCAGATACTTGGATTATCCAAAAACCTTTAAACATTAAAAAAAATAATGGATATAATTTCATGAGAGATAAAACATGATTTTGAATCAATCCTAGTATTTGGATTGTATGGGATTCTCCAAACCAAAGCAAAACCTATAGGGTTCATAGATTAGCAAGAAAATTAGATAGGTCAAATTTTTAAGAATGGTTCATAAATTACATGTCACCATTATTATTAAAAAACATAAAATTTAATATAAATAATTTTATAAGACACCCCCAATATAAATTTATCTAAAACTTCCCCTGCTGACTGTAACAAGTATAAACTTGTTGACTAGTTCTATGTTCATGGAAGGGTGAAGGAGTAGAATAGTTTCAGCTCAATTTTTACACTTTTAGAGTACTTAAGGATTTTAAATGGGTTTTATTAATATTAATGTTAATATCATACACTTCTCTCATTTGTCACACCTTTTTATGGTTTGTATAAATGCCAAACTCCTCTTTTTTCCAAGAAAATTGCTCTTTCTTTTGAATAACCTACAAAATTTAAATTAGAAATAGTTAATTAGGAATTATTAGGACACTATGACATAAAATGACCATTTTAAACCTTCAAAAATACCAATGATTCCTTAAAATTCATTTAATGCTCTATTTCAACCACCCAAAATGATTTAAAAAGACATAAATATTGAAAATGACCAAGACCAATGCTAATGTGACATGAAATGACATATAATATACCCTATGACATAATATTAGATCCCTTAAAACATATAATGTTCAATTTTTTTCTTATAGGGGTCCTAATTTGACTTGTAGGGTCAAATTTGGTCAACAACACTCATGAAAGCTATAGTGTGCTATTTATCTTTGAACTTTGAGTAAAGACTGTAAAGATTGTATGATCATATGTAAAAGAGTATAGGTAGAAATATTTTTCATAATATAGGCTTGCCAAAATAGGTTATTTATTATGTAATCCTTGATATCTTAAAAGGATATATTTAAATTAGGATTACACTCCACTTTGGCTCCCTTTTTTAGCATGGCATTCAATGGTTTAGTTATTTAATTGAAACCTTAGATGAAATTTCATAAAAAAAATCTTACCAAAAAATGATTTCATCTCTTTCTTACAATTTATAAATTAAATTTTAGAAATTAAATCATATTGATCAAGGTTAATTAACATACCTTCTTTTACAATTACATGACCAATAATCTTACCTTATGTCACACAAAATACATTTCTTTGGATTGAGTGAAATACCAAACTTACAAAAACCTTCAAAGATCATCTACAAGTTCCTCAAATGGTTTAACCTACATTCAAAAAATATAATCAAATTATCCATGTACATAAAAATTCACATACTAATTAGTCTTTCAAATGCATGTATATGGCTTATTGGAATTTTTCTCCAACATTGATCAAACTAAAAAACATCTTCTTAGAAGTTAACGTTCCCCACTTTGTGGTGGAGGTTGTCTTAGATCAATCTTCTCTATCAAACAAAACTTGATTGTAACCTAATAATACATCTAGGATAGACATCATCTTAGATCCATTGAACTTTTAGATGACCTCATATAGAGATGGAAAAGGATAATTATATGTATCCAAAGCTTGTGTCAAATTATTGAAATCAACACAAAGACAAATCTCTCTACTCTTCTTTCCGACTAGTAATAAATTAGATACCCAAGTTTAATGTCATAAGGAAAAGATTATACTAGATGATAATTGATTCTAGACTTCCTTCAATATGAGTGGCTTAAAAACAAGTTTTATTGGTGTTTGGTGTTGTCTAAATGGCTTCTTATTAGGTTTCAAGGGAATATTATGTGTCATGACATTTAGACTAAACACATTTAGGTTGCCATAAGTTCAAGCAATTATATATTGTTAATGGATTAACATACTTTAAAAACTCTACATTTCTTCATCATTGTATTTAGGCCCTATAGTGATGTTCTATAGTTGGTCATCCATCCCCATATTAATAACTTGTGACCTATGATTAGGGTTAATAGTTCTTGTAGGCCTAACTATAAGCCTTTCTAAGTTGAATAAACTTTCCAATGATATCATTCCCTTTGGAATCTAATTTTCCTTAAGGTTCATAAATTCATTAACATCATAAGGTTATTAATTTATATCTCCCCTCTGATCCTCATGAATCACCTATGTGTTGAAAATATTGAAATTAGAAATGATATATAAAATAAATTTATCACCATAAAATACTTATAGGTTATTTAGATTATTATGCATAGATGGACATGAAACCAATTCAATAGTTTTTTTTTATAAATAATAATTGTCCAAAGTTTTGATTTTATCCACTAAAATAACCAATGTCTTTATCATGACACTATTATCTCTAGGAATGACAATAATGTTTAAAGAATAAAAATACTCTATGATGTCCTAAGTATGGTATTTATACTTCTTTTAATAAGAGAGATTACGTTTAAATTTACATCATACCTAGATGTAAAATATAATCCCAAGACTACAAATTTATATTTTGATATCTTATTTTTACAATGAAATTATAGTCTATATGTTTTTACATGATTTATACCATACGGATCAATAAGAAAAATACCTACTCTAGAGCCTTCTTTAAAATTTCATACATTAAAATACAAAGACCACATACCTATATTTTGACCTTGATCAAGTTTTTTCCTTGATAATTTGGTGGTCATAGTATATACACCTAATTTTGTGAAGGTAAAGTTGACTTGTTCATTGACTACATTGTATTATGTAATCATCACCTTCATGTGTGGCTATCTATCAACTATATTATAGTTCACCACTCCCCTCCTTCGTAGACTTAGTTCACCACTCCCCTCCTTCGTAGACACATATAATTGAAGTATATTTACATATAGACATTAATATATTTGGACCAATCTCTAATTAAGAATATGTCATATGTTTTTAAGATCTTGATAAATTGTATGTCCATGAATTGTTACATTCTTGTCTTAGACTATAATTACATAAGAAAATTCAACAATTTTCCTAAAAATTTTACTTCATGCTTATATAAATGTACCACTACATTGTCTCATTTTACAAGGACAAGTCATAATTTATTGAAAAATCCCATAGGCATGATATTTGATGAGGCACCTAAATTAAATAGGGAATTGTGTAAATTTTTTCCAAATATTTGGACTATAAGTAAGAATTGTGGAACCTCAATTTTTTCCTTGGGTATCAGAACATTGGTATTAGCCATGAAATTATTTTTGGGCTAAATGTTATTATTTATAAGGTACCTATGAATTAAATCCATTTTCTCAGTGATTTATACCTATTCATGGAGGGTTATATTTGGTTTTTATCTTTTTCATATCCTCAACTATGTTGTAACTTATTTTGATAGTGATGTGCTTATTATCACATAACTTTGGTGGGGGTGGATCATTTCTAAAGTTTATATCAGGAGGTGTAGAAACATTTTTATGTAGTGTTGAGGTGGTCAAGGGTTGATGTGCCCTATTCCTAACAGTGTAATTTCCCTTATGATATTGTTGTATAGCTTGAAATTCATTAGTATTTTCCTCAAGTTAATTACCCACTTCACTAATAAAGTCTAGGGTCTCTAAAACTATGGTTGTATTAGGTGATTTTGATGAAATACTAAATTCAAAGTGACTTATAGAGTTTTGATTGGTCATGACAATCACATACCCATCAATATCCTTTTGAAGGACATCAAAGGGATGAAAAAACTCAACAAAGTCAATTTACCCATGTTGGGATGAAATATGCACATGACACCAGTTAGGTGGGGTGATCTCCATGATGTTGATCTCAGACATTTTATTAGATGGAGACTCAAATTAATTACTTGGACTATTAATTGGCCTTTAATTACATTGATCTATGGAATTAGAGGCATAATTTCAACTATTTGAACTACCCACTTATTTTTTCAAGTTAAGTAATTTTTTTCTCAACCTATAGACCATCCTTTATATTGCATTTAGCTTATGATTGTCTAAGTCTTGATTGGAATTTAGTGTCAATAGTTACAACTACGACTATAAATTTGTTATAAGACTATGATATAATATCATTATTAACATAAATTATAAATACTATATTCTAATTTGGAGTAGCATGGAGCAAAGGAAGTTGATTCATGATTGGGAAAGTCTATGGCAATTAGACATTTTGATTTACACATGGTATAGGATTCAATGTTGGGATGTTTTAGAGGATGTTATGAATATGGGAAAATATCTATCCTTGTGTTGAGATACCTTTCCACTTTTAGTGCCTTTATATAAGCAAGAGGAAAATTGGTGATAGTTGGATCTATCCTTGAGAACATGGTTGTCCATAGGTATAAAACATTATTAAAAATTTCCAATTTTAGATGATCAGCTAGTCTATATAATGTCATCACCCTAATATACATATTTTCAAAGTAAGCATTAAAATTACATATAGGTTCATGGAGATCCATTTTCATGAAACTAAGTTATTGATATAAAACATTGGGGTATACCACTTGATCAAAATGGGCCAAGAACATTATACTCAATTGATTATATCTTCTCATTGACTCTTCATGAATGTTGAGAACCAATCATAAGCTACATCAAATAAGGTGAAATGAAATAATATGCATGATAAATATTCATGCTCAACATTGAGTAAACTATGGGTAGTTTTATATAATGTGTTATTTTATTTCATAATTATCTTATTGTTTTGGGTGAACCTTAAATTATACCTCTCAAGTTTCAAGGTAGATCATGCACATCACCAAGTATGTTTATTAAAAACAATTCTAACCAAGTCATGGGTGTAGTAATGGGTGTGGGTTGGTTCAAATAAAATTTAGATGTGTAGTTGGTAGGGATGGCTAAAGTCCTTGGTATCCCTATATTAGTTTAGGCTCTCTTAAATATTTCTAATGTGGACACAATCAATCTACCTCCAATTACTTAGGATCTAGTGATTCACTCAATTAGATCTAAATTATTTAGAATATCAAATATGGATTATAACTATCCAGATCAATAACTTTATACAATTAAAACATGAAATAAGGAGAATCTAAAATATCATATAAAATGAAAAATAAATGTAATACAAAGTATCTAGACATTTAAGGTGCTCCTTCTAGAGTTAATTTTTATTATGGGTCATAGATGGATACTGATAGTTTCATTTATGGCACTAGTAATTCCATTCATTTTTATGTCAGTGATCCTTCATTTATGACTATATTAAATTAGGGGCCTACTTGTTCCTCATCATCTTGTGTTACCCATTATTGGTGACCTTTTCATAAATATGCTTGGATACATTGATATTTTGGATATAGTTATCTAAACACTTGAATATATCATACACATTATCCATGTAATTAGCCATTCCTTCATTTTTGTATTTAAAATAATGCATTATCATGTTTTGAAACTTTAAAACTTGATTTTTACTTAATGAATGTTACTTCTTCTATATTTAATTATCCTAGTATCCCTTTATCCCCACCTATAATAAATCACATAATTAATAAAATTAAGTTGGTGGTGGGTGACAAGTCTATAGGCATTAATATGATTAAGATGTTAACATTACCTATTTATTACACTAATTAATTGATTGTACATATGTCATGATCCAATATTAAACAACTTTAAAATTGTGTATTATTATTGACATGTAAATTTGTATAATATTTTCATATGTTATTTTTATTTCATATCGTATCATGGACTTGTTGGATACTTTGATTTTAGTGTTGTTTTATAATTATTTTTAACATGATTATGTTATAAGATTATTTATTTTAGTTGATTATTTAGTTATAATCATTGGATGTTTTTTGGATAGATATTACTAATGTATTATTTTATAAATGCAAGATTTACCATGAGTTAGGCTTGGTTGATGGAGTCTAGCTAGCAAGGTTAAACTAGTGGGAAGTCATTTATACTCTGATAATGAGTAATAAGACATGAGTTTCCATATTAAATATAGTTGGTCTATAAATTATCATCTCTTATCTATGATTAATTTTTAGACTAATCTAAATGATTTGTTCATACATCTTGATCTTTTGAGTCAATCTGACTATTTTTTTGTTATCACATTTATCTAGAATAATATGGTTGATTATTTTGTTAATATTTAATTATTTAAATTTATAATTATATTTAATGTCATTTAGGCATGTTTTTCACTAGTGTCATATATGTAGTACACATTAATTCTTGAGATCGATCCCATTTTTGGCAAGAAATTATTATTGTGATCTTTTCTTGGTGGCTTGATGTCTTAGATATCATATGACATTGGTCATTTTTTTATAGTCTTACCTTCAAGATTGTCAAGTATTTATGTTGACTTGAAAATTCATTTTGTCTTTGTGATTGCTATCTTTGAGGTCTTTTTTATCTTGATTACCATGTTGTGTACCTTTACTTTTAAGGTTAATGGTTTTGATTATTGACTAGGAAGATATTATATAACCATTATTGGATATATTTTTATTTATGTTTGACATGGTCACTTAGACCTTAGATTGTCTAATAACATCATTTTGGTATTATTTTAGAGTTGATTTTTAATCAATGGAATTGGAATTTGACCATTATGTTTTATGGAATTATGTTGTTGACTTTGGTTTTTTTTTGGATCGATTGTTTTGTTGTTAATGAATATTCTTATTTGTTTGTCTTTTTGGAAATTTTTATGTGATCTTAGTGAGATAGGTAGAAACCCTAACTAATCTGTGAAGATTTTCGAAGATTTTTCACCATTGATTGGTCTTTGGAACTTTGATGGCTCAATAGGGAAAGTTATTATGGAGAAAGTTATTTAAATATATGATTTTCACTAAAATATATAGAGATGATGGGAACAAGGATTTATGCCTCCATTATGTTGCACCATGACCTAAGTTATTCTATTGGGAATTTATAAAAATTCATGAAGTCTTACGAACTAATTTTTTCAAAAGATAGTGTTTATGGTTCAAGGATGCATGCATTGTAGTGTGCATTGGAATGCCAAAGATAAAATGTTATAGAAAAATGACGTAAATCAGAAATTGTCATTTAATCAAGTGAGTGATGTTTCTAATGTTTCTTATTTGTGTTATGAAAAAATGGGAAATGTGAATGAGGATTGTTTTGTTGATACATATTTTGTATTTACTATTCTAGTTAAGACATTAGTCTATGCTGATATTGTTGTTTCATTGATAGATTTTATGGGTTGTTATTTTTAATATAATCCTTATTTATTAATTGAAAACTAGGTGTTCATGGATGGAATATTTCTTGACATTCCCACACCAACACTTAGAGTGTGTTTTCATTTTGGTGTTTCATGTTAGTTTATTAATAGGTTTGGAAATGTATAAATTAAAATATGCTACCAAGTGATCTAGAATATTGCATCAAGTTGATGATTGGGGGTTCTTCAGGACACCTTTCAAGGGATCATTAGACTAGTTGAATGTGTTTTAGATTTATATGTGTGTTATATGTACACCTAAATATTCTTTGGGAAGATTAAATAGGTTCAAACTAGTGATGGAATGAATCTTTGAGTTGATCTTGTGATATAATTTTAGATGTTTTTGAAATTATATTATTCTTTTGTGTTCATTTATGTAAAACCTCTCTTAAATGGTTTTATTATTGCTTCACAACATTATTTGTATTTTTTTCTTCTGACATAATTATTTAGTAGTGAAATATGTATAAAAAGGAGTTAATGGAATGTAATGGGTGTTTTTAGTGATCTAGATAACACTCTATTGGATGGCTTAGTAGATTTGGCTCTGAAAACTTCACACCTAGAGTAACATTTGAATGATATAAGTTGTGGTACACCTAAACTCAAATTAGACATCTATATTTTGATGAGGCTAGCTCCTTTGGTCTATCACTCTACATTGCTTACTAAACTACTAAATTTTGGGATGAAAAGGGAGAGAAGGAAATGAAAAGGGAAATACTACTCTATTATTAGTGATACACCTATATTATTGGTTCACCCACTCTATTTAAACTTCTAAAACATTGATTAGACAAGCAAAGATTGAATATACAATTCAAATTGAATATTATACATCAATATTTCATGAAGAGGCTTTATTAGTTAATATAAAATTGATGGAAACGGTGGAATAGGCCTGATTCAAGATATTGACTAGCTAATGTTTATCCACTCTTAGCTTAAACAACTAACATTAAACACTAAACATGACCTACATAATATCATACCAATATCTAGGTGACATCAAGACTTGAAAATGGATATATTTATACCACATATGAAAATCAAACTGATATTAACACATTATACCAAAGTAGTGGAAACCTAAAACAATCTTTTATTTCCCTAGAATAGGTTACAAAACTCAAATTTTGGTAGAGTTTGGTCTTGCCAAGAGAGGGATCCCCCCACAAAGATGGATAAAAATCCTATATATATATATATATATATAAAATAAAATCAAAATCCAATATTTGAGTTTAAAAAAGAATAAGAGATTAATTGGATGTGAACTCTAGTCAATTTTTCAGTTCAAATTAATTATAATATTCTTTAAATATCTCTTTCCTTCTTCATCTTGAAAGAAACCTTCTTTTTAGAATTATAAAAGTGTTGGGCCCATTATTATGTCAAATAAATTAATAATTCATGAAAATCCATGCCATTCCTTAATAATAAATTCATTTTATAACATTAAAAAAAGTCTTCAATTCCTTAAGTCTTCAAAAATTTGCATGGCCTTTACTTTTGGCATAGAATTAGAGATGGTGGGCCCATATTAACTTGTCAACCTTCCTTGCATGATAATCATGAAATAATTTGTAATATAAATCTATATTTTAATTTATTTTATGTTATTTAATGTACTTATCTTGCATGAGAAGCATGGGAGATGCATCAAACTAGTCAACTGAAGAGATGTGGATTTAAAGACTAGTCCACATCCACTTGAACTCAACTTGCATGAACTGGCACTCATGGATTGAGTTAATAATAATGTTTAAATATAAACAATAGATATGTCATGTGGTAAAATCCATTTTAAATATAAGATAATATTTTATCACCAAAATTAATTTTTTTGATTGACAAGAAGGTCTGTTAAGCCAACTTCTATCACTTAAAAACTTATTGGAATCTTAAAAATAGAAAGAGATGGTTATTTATTCAATTTTAAATCTTATAAAACACCATTATATACCTTAAAAACTCAAATAATGGTTATAAACAACCAAAATCTTGAATCTTGCTCTTGGAGGCCTCATCTTGCTCAAGCTTGCTTTCTTCTTGATTGTGTTTTGAGAGGCTTAGCTCTATGTAAAAATAAAAATCAAATAAAATATTAAAATGGAATTTAAATTTTTAAGGATTATTAATAAACTCATGATGATTATACAAACCAAATTTGGAGTCAAAACTCCATTTGTAGATGCTAGAAACGTCAAATTTCCTCAAAAAATACTCTTTTTCCATGGAATATGTGCATACTTGAATGTATTTTTGCATATTTTTGGACTTAAATTCATGTTTTATTGATTCATTATATATAAAATTAATCTTAAATTAGTTAAATTGTCCATTGAAACCTGGTTTTCCTTAAAAAAACCTTTAAAAATGTAAAATTTCCTTAAACCAAGCTAAAACTAGGCCCTTTTTTAAGCTTAGAAGGACCAAGATTTGACAAATAATGGATACTTTTGGAAAATTTATTTTATAAACCTGATTTAAAATGTGAAAATATGTATTAAATGATGAAAAATATCCAAAAATGGAATCTTGAAAAAATCTTTTTTCTCTCTCCAACCGTACATTTTTCTTGAAAGCATGTCAATTTGCAGATTTGATAGGTTATTTTTTCTTGATCTATTAGAAAATTAAATTAATGAATAATATATAAATTATGAAATAGAGATATATAATAATTCCCCAATACTTTGGAATAACTTTAAATTTCATGAAATCATTCCCAAGTGAGGAGAAATTGAGAAAAACCTGTTGCCTTTTTTGTTATAATGCTGTATAAATTATCCTATCTTAAACCTAATGGTACATGAGAATGTAAAATAAAATTAAAAAA
Source organism: Torreya grandis (assembly GCA_037957365.1). Lineage (NCBI taxonomy): Eukaryota > Viridiplantae > Streptophyta > Pinopsida > Cupressales > Taxaceae > Torreya > Torreya grandis. The sequence goes on along the minus strand of JARHVA010002839.1, from coordinate 229,985 downwards.
AACTTGATATATTAGGAATCCCTTTGATTTTATTTTTCACAACCAAAAATTTAAACATGTACCTTTCTCCACCTAATTGTACCATCATCAAACCTATAAGGAGGTCACTATGTGCAAACTAGGAGTGCCTGTATGAAAAGGTTTTGGCCATTTTATGAATCCAAACACCATTAAAATTATGTTTAATATTTTTCATTACATTTTATTTATTTTTCCTACCCTTGATGTAAAAAACCCTTACTGATCTGTACTCTTCTTGAAAGTGAAGAAAATAACTTATTTTTGGCTTTTTAAAAAAGAATTAAAGCTTATAATGCCAAGATAATGATTTTTAGTACATTATATCATAAAATAATAACATTAAATATCTTTTAATTACATCAAATTTGGACTTTTCCGTGCTTTTTGAGTATTAATTTTGGCACATGTGGGTCCCAAATAAGCCTTTTTTGGCTTAAAAATGTATTAAATTAGCTTTTTAAGCTATGAAACTTTAGGCTAAGGATAAATTTATATTTTTAATATAAATAAAGAAATTTGGAATAATTTAATGACCTTTTGAGATAAATTTGACATTTTAAAAACTAAAATGACTTTTTAGACCAAAATATATCAGTTTGATTAGCTTGTGGAAGCTATTGACAGTTTTTAAAAAAATTAAATTGCAGGGGTTGGAATTTGGCCTTGATAAGGCATATTACCAACATTTTAGGTGACTCATAGGGGTTGACCAACCTGTTGATGAAAATAACTCATTGGTTTTCATATAATAATGGAAAATATACATTTTTGGGCTTTGTAATACCTTTTTTGACTTACACAACAAGACTAAAGGGAGACATATCTAATATAAAAACAAAGATAACTAAACTATAGAAAAATAGGAAAACAATGAAAGGGAAGCAGATTGTTACCTATGCTACTCACTTATTAACATAAATCAAACCTAGAAAAACTAACTTAAAGTAATATGCTCTCTTCTAGGATCAAATGTAAAGTTATTTGATGCACCATGGATCCTTGAAATGTATTTATCATCTCTTAATGGCATATTATTGTAGATAGTAACACTTATATGTTCATGTCTTCTAGATGATGCAGTTGGTCTTTTAATCTCCATTCTCAAGTACATGGATTGATGATATGGATCTAAGACCCAATCATCTTCCTCTCATATTCTTCTTTGTTGCATCAAGAATGCTATATCTACCTCATTCATAGGTTGATCATGATTTGAAATATTCTCATTTAATGATTGTATTTATAATTCATCTAGTATACTTAGATTGATGTCTTCATTTGACTCCATTTTAAGTGATACTTTTTCAAAGTCTTTAGATCATTTATAAGAATCCAAACATGGCTGTAATATGACTTTACTTTCTTCTTGATGAACAATAGTAATATTACTCTTTATAAGACATTCATCAATCTCTACTTGGGGTAGAGTTAGACCATCAATTTTTTCACAAAAATACTCCAAATCATGCCAAAAGGACTCTTCATCATGATCAATTGAAAAGACATGAAATTCATAAGTATTCTGACCATTTGAAACATGTTAATCGCATATTTATACCTTTTAGATTGATTCAAAATAATATTCTTTATCTACTACACTTGTCTCTAATAGCTAAACATGGGTTCCATCAGGCATGCCAACAACTATTAGCGATCCATATAGTACCCTATTTGAAGGCTTAGTAGATTTGGCTCTAAAACATTTACACTTAGACAAATATACAAATGATCTAAGTTATGGGACACTTGAACTTAGATCAGATCTCTAGATTATGGTGAGGTTAGATCTTATGATGTATTGCTTTGTAATACTTACTAAACTGCTTAATATTGGGATGAAAAGGGAGAGAAGGAAACTAAAAGGGAAATCCTACTCTACTATTGGTGATAAACCTATATTTTTGGTTCATCCACTATATTTTAACTTCTAAAACATTAATTAGAAAATAAAATATTGAATCTACAATTCTAATTAACTCTTGTGCATCAATATTTCATGAAGAGGTTTTATAAGTTTATGTAAGCTTGAGGGAAATGGTGGAATAGGCTTGATTCAAGGTACTAAATAGCCAATATTAATCCATTGTCATCTTAAATAATTGACATTAAAAAATAAACATGACCTGTATAATATCATACTAGTATCTAGGTGACATCAATACTTGACAAGAGAGATATTTATACCACATATGCAAATCAAATGGATATTAACACACTATATCAGATTAATGGAAAACTAAAATAATCTTTTAGTTCTCTAAAAAGGTTACAAAACTCAAATTTTGGTAGAGTCTGGTCTTGTCAAAAGAGGGATCCCCTTAGAAAAATGGCTAAAAATCCTACATATATATATAAAATAGAAGGAATATCAAATATTGGAGTTGAAAAAATAAGAGGATATTAACTCAATGTCAACTCTAGTCAATTTTTGAGTTCAAATTAATTATAATATTCTTTAAATATCTCCTTCCTTATTTATCTTATAACAAACCTTATTTTAAGAATTAAAAAATTTGTGGACCCATGTTGATGTCAAATAAATTCATCATGCATGAAAATCCATGCCATTCCTCAATAATAAATTCATTTTTAGAATATTAAACAAAATCTTCAATTCTTCAAGTCTTCAAGAATTTGTATGGCCTTTACATTTGGAATAGAATTGGAGGTGGTCCCATGTTTACTTTTCAACCTTACTTACATAAAAATCATGCCATAATTTGGAATATAACTCCATATTTTATGTTATTTTAAGTTCATAAATGTCCTTATCTTACATGAAAATCATGGGAGATGCATGAAACTAGTCAAATTAGTCAATTAAAGAGATGTGGACTCAAAGACTAGTCAACATCCACTTGAACTCAAAATGCATGAAGTGGAACTTATGGATTTAGTTAGGAATAATATTTACACATAAACAACATATATGGAACGTGGTAAACTCCATTTGAACTCTAAGATAAATATTTTACCACAAAAAATCATTTATTTGATTGATAAGATGGCCTATTAAGCCAACTTCTGTCACTTAAAAACTTCTTAGAATCTTCAAAATAGATAGAGATGGTTATTTATTCATTTTTAAATATTTTAAAACACCATTATATACTTTAAAAACTCACACAATGGTTATAAACAACCAAAATCTTGATTCTTGATCTTAGAGACCTCATCTTACTCAAGCTTGCTTTCTTCTTGACTATGTTTTGAGAGGCTTAGGTTTGTGTAAAAATAACAAGAATGCACACTTTTCAAATGGAATTTAAATTTTTATTTATTATTACCCAACTCATGATTATTATACACACCAAATTTGGAGTCAAAACTCCATCTTTAGATGCCAGAAAATTTAAATTTCCTCAAAAAATGCCCCTTTTAAATGTAATATGTGCATACTTGAATGTATTTTTGCATATTGTTGGATTTTAATTCATGTTTTATGTATTTTTTCTTTATAAAATTAGTCTTAAATTAGTTCAATGGTCCATTTAAACCTAGTTTTCCTAAAAAATAACCTGTAAAAATGCAAAATTTCCTTAAACCATGCTAAAACTAAGCCCTTTTAGAAGCTTAGAAGGACCAAGATTTGCCAAATAATGGATATTTTTGGAAAATTTATTTGATAAAACTGATTTAAATCATTAAAAATATTATTAAATGATGAAAAATATCCAAAAATTCAATCTTTAAAAAATTATTTTTCTCTCTCCAACCCTACACTTTTCTTGAAAGCATGCCAATTTGTAGATTTGATATTTTATTTTTTCTTGCTCTATTAGGCCATTACATGTATGAATAATATATTAATTATGACATTAATATATATATATATATATTAAACCCAATATTATGTAACAACTTTAAATTTCATGAAACCCTTCCCATGTAAGGAGAAATTGAGAAAAACCCGTTGCCTTTCCGATTGTAATCCTACAAAAATTGGACTATCTTAAACTTAATGGTATTTGATCATGTAAAATACAATTAAAAAAACACATAATCTATGATGAATAAGTTTTATTCTAGTTTTCACACCTAAAAATTCAAACCTATACCTTTCTCCAGTTGATTATACCATCATCAAACCTACAAGTAGGTCACTATGTGCAAACTAGGATGAGTGCCTATATGAAATACTTTTGGTCATTTTATAATATAAAAACACCATGAAAAATAAACTGAATTAATTACCATTTATTTATTTTTCCTATCCCTGATGTAAGAAAATCCTTACTAATCCATACTTCTCTTCTTGAAAGAGAAGAAAATAGCTTATTTTTGGCTTTTTAAGAAACAATTCAAGCTTACAATGCCAATATAATGTGTGATAAGGATTTAAAAGAAGATATTTAATGTAATATATCAAATTTGGAATTTTAAATGATTTTTAGGATTAATTTTAGCACATGTGGGTCCGAAATAAGCCTCTTTGGCTTAAAAAATACATTAAATTACCTTTTTAAGCCACATAATTTTAGGATAAGGCTAAAGTTATATTTCTGAATATAACTAAAGGCATTTGTAATAGTTTAATGAAATTTTGAGATAAATTTCATATTTTAAAGACCAAAAATAACTTTATAGACCAAAATATACCAGTTTGATTAGCTTGCAGAGGTTATTGATGGTTTCTAAAAATTTTGAATTGCAAGGGTTGGAATTTGGCCTTGACAGGCCAAATTACTAACAAGTGTTAAATGATATTATATTTGATAGTGAAATCTTAAATCTATGTCAAAGGTTATGACATTAGATAATTTGAGGTATGGCTTTCTCTTTATGTAACTTGTTTAATTTTAATTGTTGTATTCTTATATTTTACCTTAGTGGGTTATATTTATTAATTTTCACTATAAACTTGATTATTTAGGATTTAAAATGGTGTAAATAAATACAATAGTACGTTATAGTTTATTAGCTTGTATTATGTTTGAAACATTCTATCTAGAATAGGGATAATAAGTAGAAGGGTCATCTTATTATTTTTGTAATAACTTGAACGTGTTATATGAGTGCTAAGAGTGTTACTTGAGACAACCTATTCCTATATTATCCCTAGACCTATCTTAGAGCCTTTTATCACACTTTTCCATCCTTTGTGTAGAACATATGCATCATTAAGTAGCTAAAACAAGTCTTAGACCTTCATTTCCATATCTTGTCCCTTCATGCCAAGAAACATGGTAGTTGGACATGAGTGCCACATTAAAGACACTAGATCTATGTGGTTCTAGTGTCCCCAAATTGGTGTTAATTCCCTTTACCCCAAATTTTATAAACAAATATATTTTCAAAATTAAAACCCTCATAAGGTTGGCCTAACCATATTATATTATCTACACAAGCTATAAAACACTATAAATACATGAATTTTAGACCTTTATCTAGTAAATGGAAATTGGATTAAAAATACATATTTAAAAACAAAACAATTTGAATAAAATCAAAGTTATTAATCCCTATTATGACCTACTTTTACATGCTACCATCTATAACTACCCCAAGTTCAGATTTTCTAGATTTACATTCTCAGACTCACTCAAGGCATTCAAGACAACTATCATTATATCATCACTTGCACCTGCATTAGAACTTAGGTGGGTATAACTACATTGGGGTTGATCTCTCCTTAAATTATTGGTATGTAGTCAAATATCTTCATATCAAGGTTATGAAGATGTCTATCCTATCATACTAACAAACATGATTTTCTTATTAAGCCTTACTTGTAAGGAGGATTAGGGTTTACATCATAAATAAGCTATTATAGGAATAATACAAAGTTTTAGACTTTGTGTGCACATGAATAGAACCCAAAAACATAGGAACATGTACACCTATAATTTAGGAATAATCCTAATCAAGATACTAGAGCCACATGTCACTACTTTCCAAGTGTGGCTCTACTATTTAGAATGGTATTTGACATAGGTATATAGTTGATGACATGTAGACCTATTTTTATCTCAATTTTAAGTGCTCAAATATTCCATATCAAGTGTTTTCTAGATAAGTATCTATTTGTACACATTTATTAATATTTCTAGAAAGTCAAAGCAAGTCAAAATCTATAAAATTAGTAGTTATTTATTTCATTAATTTAGACTATAAATTCCTTTGATAAAACATAGGTTTTACATAGTAAAACCCTAAAAGGTTAAATTTTTGGGTGAACCCAAATTACTTTGAATATTGATCAAACCCTAAATCTAGATGTTATTAGGGTTTTTATCCTTATTTTTCCTATTTTCATTAGCTTTTTAAAAAAAATTATATTTAATATATTCTATTTTATCATCTCTATTCTAATTTGTTTACAATATTCCATCTAAAAAAGTAATATCTCTTTCATTAAGAAGTGATAGATTAGGTGGTAATCCTATAGAGCATATTTATATTCTTATTATCCGAGCCTATAACATGGATAAGGGACATATTATAAATATAGTTATTTATCCTTCATACCTTAATTATGTGGATTTTAATGTTAATGCATCCAAAGATGAATAATACAATCAAGAACAAGATGATATACAAATTGAAAATTAGGATACTCTCCCTCCACTTAATAATGATGACATGATTATCAATAAAGATGAAATATTATAGATCTTTAGAGATATAATTTAGGAAAAATGCCTTGATCATGCATAAATCATACAATCCATATTTTAAATCAAGGTAAAAGCAAATAATGATCAGTCTTTAAATCTCCCAACTAATAACATTATTAGACCTATAGTGGGGCCAACTCAACTAACACAACCTCAAACTATTATTTAACAACCTTTAGTATAGTTACACCTCTCATGGCTAGTTCCTCCACTCCATATGCAAAATCAATTTTGCACAAAGTTCATACTCTTTAGGATAAGGTATTACATCTTAACAAGGGATCCACTAGGTAATCACATGCCTTAGATTTCAACATTCTATTACAACACCTTTAAAACATCACATAGAGGCAACTTCCTTTCCATATGGATTTATGACACATAATCTTACATTATATGATGACAAGGGTGACCCAAAGCACCATATCAGAGTTTTTCATGCAACATGTTTGGATTATGTGTCAAATGATTGGCTTCTTATGAAGTTGTTTCCATGAAGTTTAAAGGATTTTATCTTATAGTGGTTTTATGACTTACCAAATAATCCTATCAAAAAATTAAATCTTTTGGTAGAAATGTTTCTAGCATGAGTCTCCATCAATATCAATAACAATATATCATATACCCAAGTTACATAGTTGAAACAAAATTTAAATGAACATATTGTAGAATGCATATTAAGATGCAAGACTATGTTATCTAAATTGAATTTACACATGCTAGACAAAGAGATTCAATACATATTTAAACAAAGTATTTTACCATCATTACATGAATCTATATTATTTAATAAGTTTCCTACATTCACAAATATGTGCCACATAGTAAAAGAGAAAGATCTTAAAAGTTTATCAATAGAAAAACTAAAGTATACCAATGGATCAAAATAAAGTAGTAATACTTAAAATAATCCTCCATACAAGGTAAATGCCACTAAAAACAAGAGTGAACAAAAGGCCACAGTCAACATGGATTTTGATCCATCTCTTAGATTGGTTTTATCCAATCCATATCACTGAATATTCACCAAACATATAGAGTCATGAGCAAGGATTTTACAATAGATCTTGGAAAACAATTTCATATATCTCCCTCCTATTAAATAGGCTGATATGACATGGGCTCTTCCAAATAAATATGTTTTTAATTCATTATGCGAGTATCAAAGGGCACCAAGCCATACAATAAATATATGCATAAACATAAAACATAAGTTAAAATATTTTATTAAGGCTAATATTATTGATGTGTTAACACCCAAAAAATTACCAAAAGGACAACAAATAGAATCTAAGGTCTTAACTATGTTCGCTGATCCATTTCCAAAACACATAATGAATGAGGCAAGGAGAATATCAAGTGTTCACTACACATATTAGGCACACCTACCATAATCTTAATATCATAATATTATATAGGATTCACACCTATTACGTAACATTATTGGTATGTACCATACTATAGTTACATCTAGACCACTCATCACATTCTCAAAGCAAGAGATTGTTGATGATGACATATATTTACATGCAGTCTTTATATGAGCATACATAGATCATGATCCAATCAAGAGTGTTATAGTTGACAATGGGCCAAGCATTAACATTTGCACTATGACATTTGAAACATTTGGGTTACTCAAAGTACAATATATTCCTGATAGACATAGTCATTATAAGTTTTAGTGGTCATGTTTAGAGTTCCATTAGGGAGATTATGCTTTCATTACTAGTTGGACCACAATATATATATATATATATATATATATATATATATATATATATTGTGGTCCAACTAGTAATGAATGCATAATCTCCCTAATGGAACTATATATATATAGCTACTTGGTTCTTAGTCATACTTATTGAAGGCATGTTTGATATACTATTGGTTAGGCCATGGTTAAGTTTTATATGGGATGGCTTGAAGATATTATAACCATGGCCTAACCAATAGTATATCAAACATGCCTTCACTAATTATGAATAAGAAGCAAGTAGCTATATATATATATATATATATATATATAGATACTTGGTTCTTAGTCATACTTAGTGAAGGCATGTTTGATATACTATTGGTTAGGCCATGGTTATAATATCTTCAAGCCATCCCATATAAAACTTCTCATATGAGTATCATCTACCTATCCCACATGTAATTATAACATAGTCACCAATTATAATTTCAACATCATTACCAGATATATTAGCATTACCAATTATAGCTTAGAGAATAGTTATTCTACCTATATCATAAACTTCACTAGATCCACCAATTCATTCGAGGTCTAACCCTATAGTATCTACACATTATCTACACATACACATATCCTAAAATAAAGGCCATTATTAGATAGACCCTTAAATAAAATATATGTCATAGATTTTAGAGTACCTTACTCTACATTACTTAGGCTAAGATTAGTATTATTAGGTTCTTAGGGTTCTCAGCATAGGTCACCTATGCCACCTATAGATTCTTCAACTAAATGGGTTCCTATAATCCCTACAGTTCATAGGATACAACAATTAGTGCCATATATTTTTATCAATACTACATAGGCAAATACAAATATAGATTACTCAACACAATAGATTATAGGATCATATTTTCCGATTCACACAACACACATAGTCATAGTTCCTTTATTTGACATAGGTCATAGTGATAGTGAGCCTCCCATGAGACTCATTAGTTAGTATGGATCCTTATCTCTTGTACATATTTTATTCTCTCTTTCTCCATGTGCATAATTTACTTTCATATTGATTAATTATAGCTTATATCTAGAAAATACAAAAATAATATAGAATGCCAAAACATAAAAACATTTAAATATTACTAAAAAACATAAAACATATATTTTGTAAGAATATCTATGATAACATTTCTTATATATGCTAGACACTACATATGATAGCTATCTTAGTATAGTTATTTTTATCATACATGCATGCGTCACTTGTTCTTTTTGAGTGCTTGCAAATTTGTTATAGGACTCAACTCCACTACACTGATCCAAATTTTCTATAATATACCCATTAGAGGAATAAAAACTAATTAAAGGTTATTAATTTGACACAATCACCCACTTGGAAGCATATTATAAAAAATTTCTATTACCAGGTTCTATCTTTACATTCTATACATTTCATTTTTCACATTGTTATATCTTGATATCGATCATTTCTACTAATACCTAGATTTTTTTTACATTCATTAGTTTAGACTCATCATATGTAAATCATATTTATTTCATATATTTGTAAAATATTCATGTGTTATTTCATTTCTAGTTTTCCTGGTTTAGACTTGATTGTATTTTCTACACATCTTCTAGTCAAGGGCATTGGAATATGCCATTATTCTTTGGCTCTATGACACTTATATTAATATATTCCTTAAACATGTTCCCATGTCCTTTGTGTTTGTTTTATTTTTTATTCCTATAAACTTTTGAACATGTCCTTCTATCTAGATCTAAGCCAACTTGCTTTTATGTTTGTGTATGTGTATATTTGAACATGAACTTATATTTCTTCTTTTCTTATATTTAGTGGCATGTGTTGATGTCCCTTGTATTATGGCCCCTTGGAGTTGTTTACATACCACATGTGTTTTATATGTATGATTTCTTATATCCATCATGGCCATGACATTTTTCTTTTCTTGTTACACATACCAGTTATCGATCTCATGAGGAACCTCATGCATCTATCATTTTTAATTATTTACCAAGATGAGAATCATGCCCCATCCCCATAGCTAGCTACTTAGATTTTATATTATACACATTAATTACATCTACCTTAACACATTTTTTTTAATGATATATACAACATACATCTTACATCACATACTTATGCTTTAATTATCTTACATTCTAATGTTATGTTTACACATTATATTGGATTATCACAAAGTTACCATATATGTTCTAGCTAACACATTTTTGGAGCTATTTATTTTGAGAAAATTTCTTTCACAAGTTTATAAAATACCCTAAAAAGAAGGGGGATTCATAGGGGTTTATCATAGAGATCAGGTCACTACATTACATTCATAAAACATTTTTTAGTGCATAGGCTTAGTTTTATAAAATTAGACACAATCAAAACATAGGAAAAATAGGGAATCATAGATTATTATAATGACTTGGATTTTAGACTAGACAAACATTATCACCTAGATAGGAACATTAATGCTACATGGCACTACTATCTAAGACATAGTGTTATTATCTAGTGTCCCCACTTCTAGGGTAGTTTATATTAGATAGAATAGTACAAAAGGTATAATATAGGTTTGCACAAATATAGCTATAGGTTTGACATTTATGCTCATATTTGCTTAGATTATTGTCATTTATTTATATTAGGGGCATCGTGCATTGCATGATCATTCCCATATTTAGTTTAGATACTTAGATACATTTATTACAACTCATTCTAGGATCAGTATACATAAATATGAAATTGGGGGCATGTGTGTAACACATTATTTCCATATGCTCAGTTACACACAAGTTGATTATATTTAATGGAAAAATCTATGGCACTATCTATGTTGTATATACTTTAAATAATATTCTAGGTTGTCACTAGTTTCATACCCTATTCCATCTATAGATGTTGGCATTATTAAGTGGCCAAAAGTGACCTAATTTAATTAAATATATGTTGAGATTACATACATTTTTATATATACCAAGTTAGATATTTATATCACTTTACATAGTTCATTTTGACATGCATCTACTATACATGTGTGGGAAATGATGGATCCATAGCCTACTTGGGTTATTGATCCACATACATTAGAGGGTTAGACACACTTTCAGTCTAATATAATCTACTAAAATTTCATGATCCATCAAATAGGGGTTGACAAAGATGGAGTCTAACCCAAATTGAGTTCTTGAGCCACCCACACATGAGGATTGAGCAAGATATCAACTCAATTCAACATATTCAATGATTTGTTCACTATGTATATGCAAATACATAGGTTATCACTAGGTTTGTGTATTAGGTCATGTACCCAAAGAGGTGAATCATTCATTTCCTCTTTCTCATCTCTTTACTTAGTTTTACTCAGTTAATTCTTTATTTAGCATAGTTTCTTACTTTTGATATCTCTAAAGTAAGGACTGATTTATGCATGTTTCATTTTAGGTCATGATTTAAATCATGCTTCACATACACATATCTAGCTTCACATAGTTAGACTCATCTACATAGGCTTGAATTCCTAGGTAAGTCTAGGTACACTTATTTTTCCTTTATACTAGTGATTTTGCTTTACTACATTTCTAGCAAAATGGGGGGGGGAGATGTAATGACATAAAAATGGTATTTGAATGCTAATAGTGTTACTTGAGATGACCAATTCATATCTTAGCCCTAGACCTATCCTTGTGCATTTTATTATATTTATATAGCCTTTTTGTAGACCATAGGCATCCCTATTTAGCTAAAACATAGTCTTAAACATTTATTTCTAGATCATGTCCCTTCATACCTAGCCTATACAAACTAGAAATTAGTTTTGTATTAAGGAAACTAAATCCACATGTCACTAGTGTCTCTAAAACAGTGCTAATTTCCTTTACCCTAATTTTTTTTAATAGCTATATTTTAAAAATTAAAACCCTCCTAAGGTTAGCCTAAGCATCATTTATTATCCACATAGTCTACATAACACTATAAATACATGACTTTTATACCTCTATCCACTAGATGGAAACTAGATGCAAAAAACATATTCAAACATGAGATAAGTTGAAAAAAATCAAGGTTATTAATACATATTATGCATTAATTATACATAGTACCATGTACAACTACCTTGAGCCCAAATTTTCTAGATTTCCAATCTCAAGCTCACTCAAGGAATTCAAGACCACTATCATTCTAGCATTACTTGGACTTGCACTACCACTTAGATGGGGATAAATAAATTAGGATTGATCTCTCCTCAAAGTATTGAAATGTAGAAGACTCTCTTCATAATGGGGTGTTAAGGATGTCCATCTTATCCTACTAATGAACACACTTTTTAGCTCATGCCTTAGTTATGAGTAGTATTAGGGTTTGCATCATAAATTAGTTATTACATGCACACAAAAAAAAATTAGACTTTGTGTGTGTAGTAATAGAACCCAAAAACATAGGTATGGGTAAACCAAAAATTTAGGAATAGTCTTATAGATAAGAAACTAGCACAATTTTAAGGACACTAGAGACACATGAAACTACTATTTACATATGTAACTAATGTCTAGGAGAAGATATGATATAGGTTTGGTTGACAACACTTAAACTTGTTTGTATCTCAATTTTTAGTACTTACATCTATTGTATCAGGTGTTTTCGAGATAAGTCTCTATTTTCACATATTTATTACTATATTTAGAAAGTTAAAATGAGTCAAAATCTACAACAAATTAGTTGTTATTTATTGCATATTATTTCACTGATTTAGACTACTCTACCTTTTAATCAAACATAGATTTTACATAGTGAAACCCTAAAAGTTTAAAATAGTTTCAAAATATGATTACTCTATTTGAATAATGTGATATTTAATGAACCTCTTATGCTATTGTTCTTATTGATTTTGATTATTTTTTGACAATTAATTTGAAAGGTAATTGTAATGGTTATTACTTAAATCTCATTTTGCATTGATATGTTTTTGATAAGGGAAGGTGGAAAACCAAGGGCTAAACCCATCACAAAGCAAAAAAAAGAAGGCAATCAAACAAAATATGCCTTCAAAGAGACGATGGCACAAGCTAAGAAACAATAGACACAGATTTAAGAAAAATAAGAAATGGAAAGACCAAAGTCAGAGGGGTCTCTCCTTACATAATCATTGATTTGAGAAGATCATTAAGTTTCTTAGTATTCTCCACATTGTCAGTAGGCCCAGTATTACCCACTTCTTTTAGCATAGACATGTTCAAGAGAATTATATTCTGGAGTCCCTTGGTGAAATTTTGCTCTAGCTTCTAAATACAATCCTTTAGGGCCCCAATTTCAGATTTCCAATCAATCTCATTCTCTATTTACTTGCCAGCTTCCTCAACATAAATTTCTCCCTTATTATCACTAGTTTCCATAGTGTTAGCACCATGCTCCTCAGTAACCTCAAAATCCCTGGTCTCCTTCTTCCCTCCTGTGTCCTCAGAAATTTCCTATATTTCTAGCTCCTTAGACTCTTCCTCCTAGGTTGCTTCCTCTAAAGCACTTTTTGAATAATCAATAAGTCTAGCCTTTGGGGTGGGTTTACCAGTAATCCTCCCTAACATGTAAACTTTAGAGGAGAAGCATTCCTTATTAACTTTGGAAGACTTATAAGATTTTCCACCTTGGCCTCATGTGGCCCTACTTAGATTTTTGTGGGTCCCCTCCATGGTCTCCCTAATATTCTCTTCCTCCTCATCAACCTTCCTCTTCTTACCCTTCTTACTTGAAAAGGAGCTAGGGGTGTCAACAAGGGTCTCTTATAGGGTGGAGAAAGAAAAATATTTTGTTTTGGTAGGAGTAGGGGAAAAATAGGACTCATCAATAGCATCACCAGACACCAGATTGGAAGGAATGTCACCACTATCAATTATGATAGTCTTGGATGGCTCAAGGGCTCGGTGAAAGTTTTACAAGTAGAAAATGAGGCCCTGGTGTAGGGGAATAGGGTTCATGTCTAGATTTTTAGACATTTTTGCTCTCACCCTAAGGATAGAGTGTTCTAAAAAGGAGAGTAACTAAAAAGGAAAACTAATAATAGCATTGTGCCTGAAGTGATTTAACAGAGGAAGATGGTAATTGTAAAACTTGGTAAATTGACCTTTAAGCATGAATTACATCATGATAATGAATCAAACTCTATCCCATGGCTTAGGTAGTTTAGCATGCTCAAATCCTCTTTGATAAGGGATGAGTTCTTCTCCCTCTCTCAAGAATAGTTTATGGCTATAAAGATCCACATTTTTTATTTTCCTTTGAAGCTTTGTCCCCTACATGGTCATTCTTGTGGCCATAGCAATCAATTTTTTAGAGATTTAAAAAATGATTCCACCAACTATGACCTACCTATTTAACCAAGATCTCATAAATTTCTCAAACAAGTTTTCATCAAAACCATTAAGCCTTTTCAGATATGGGCTGATACCCCCTTCTTTACAATTACGCCAAACTAGTGGATTATCTTTGAACTCATAGTAGGAGACTGCATCAGTTTGAATTCGGTCTCCTCCCATCTTGGATTTGTAGATCCAACCCATGATGTTCCTAAATTCAATCTTCAACTCTGAAATGGTTACTAACCCTTGCTTTTGCTTATGCAAAATGTAGATGTGATGGCTCATTATTCAAAATAGCCTACAAAGATGATGTTGTCTACTCCCATGCTTGGAAATCATTTTCCATTGATCTTCATAATGATTCCCATGCACCTTAACCTCTTGATAGAATAAATCATGAATGATAGTCAAAAGAGTACAAAAGTTATCAAGTTTTGAGATCCACGATGGCCCCCTCCACATGGACCACCTCCAAGAGCTATCCTTGTCATAGATCCACCTCATCCTTGACAAGTCATATCCTTTTGAATAATATCCCTAATGTTTAAGGTAATTTTAACACCTTGTCACCACACCCTCCAACCTATAAATTTATGCCTAAGATTGGCACAAGCATCAGCAACACTGTTTCCCTCTCTGTAAATATGAGAAATCTCCACTCCGGAGAACTTCTACAAAAGAATTTAAATATTTGTAATGATAACTCCTAGCTTAATTTCCAAATTTGATGCTTTATTAACAACATCTATGACCATTTTAGAGTCTTCTTGTATACTCAAGTTCCTTATGACCATTTTGCATTGATATGTTTACCTTATTCAATTGGTATTCATTTGTTGATTGTTTAAAACAATATTTTTAGATGCTTAAAAGCTATATAATGTTTTTATGATTCACTTTTGAGTTAAGGTTTGTGTTATTATTCAATTATAGATGAATATAATTCATTTATTGGAATAAAAATTATTGGCTCTCATAATAATTATTTTTCTAAGTAGATATTTTTTGTGGGTTCTATTGGCGAAATTTGGCCCACATAAGAAGCTTTGCCTAGATGAAAATTGAGAAGATGAGAAGAGTTAAGGTTAAGTGAGGGATAAAAATGGTATAATTAGAATACCTCATGTTATTTTAAAGATTTTGAAACACTTGAATCAAGATTAAAGTGTAAATTTGGTGATCTTAAAGAGCCAAACCATCATGGCATGTCATGCAAGAATGAATAGGTTAGTTTGGTTGTGCTTTTTATAAGTGTACATGGGGAGGCCTCTAAAAGTTAAATAAATATATTAAAATTATGTTTTTCATGCCTTGAATTTACACTATAAATTTGATGTCTTGATGAGTTTTTTTTCTCAAGATATAAGCCTTCAAAATGACCCAAAAGTGTAGGACATGTTGAGGGACATCAAGTTAAAACCACAAAAATAGCCATTTTGATTAAAAAATCCTTGATGATATTCAATTTGAGTTCATGGAAAATAATTTTCATGATATTTAATGCAAATATAAAATATCAATCTCATGTGGGTGATCTCATAAAGTCAATGAGTTAAGAAAGATCTATAGTGTGCATTTAATCATACAATTACAAATCAATAGTGATCCTAAGGTCAATATGTCAAAGGATCCTAAGGATGAATACAAATGTGCCAAGCTTCTCAATCATGGTTAACCCTTGAGAAAAAAATAGAGTGCATTTAATTAGGAAAAATCATATTTGATGGAGTGCATTTAACCACATGGATGAAGATTGACAGTGTAGTCAAATTCAAAAGGTTAATAGATCATGGCAAAGAATGCAAGGTCACCACATGGCATAAGCTTATTAAATCATGAGTACTCATATTTGGGTCCACAAGAATCACATGTTACCACCAAGTGTCACATTTTTAAGGGATGTGATAAAAATAAATGTGGGGTTGACAAGTGGCACCATCTAGATATTAGATATAAGATCAATGACAATGATGGAGGTCAAAGCTAGAAGACTCCTAAAGAGATCAATGAGGCAGATTTAATCAAATATTTATAAATCATTAGATGAGGACATACATCCAAGTAAATTATGATCAAGTTTTAAAATTAAATATTCATCCTAAAGGAAATTCCATGAAGGTAGACACATTGTGTCAATAGATTTTTACACCTAAGAATGTAAATGAGTAAATATGAGATCAAGATATGAATCTAGGATATTAGATCAAACACTAAAATTTCATCTATTTCCATTAAATATCACTTCAACCTCTCAAAAAATTTCTATATTATGTTTTATGTCTTTTTCATGATCAAGGATCTAAGTGTCCCATGGATATTCATTTGAAATAATGACTATATGAAAACCAATAAATGGGATTGGTTTTCATGTACAATTGGACTTGTGTTCAAAGTTTTGATTAATGATATAATGATGATATATAAATAATTTGGAATAAGGGAAATGTCTTCTAACAATTGTGTTTTGAAAAGACACTAGACAAATGAGCTCAAATGGTTATCTAATAATGTAAAGGACATATCAAGATGAAGCATAATGCGACAAGCTCATTAAGAAGATGGAGAGTTTGGAGGCTTAGATGGCCAAGTGGAGAATTCAATGAAGCTCTAATAGTCTTTGGGGACTTTCCCATTTTAATTGATCATGACTCACCATCTTCAAAGAACTATTGTCTTCTAGTATGTTTTCTAAACCAATTAGAAGGGTTTGAAAGGCTATTTGGATCTAATAAATGACTAGTTGAGAGGTATGATTAATGTTAATCCATGAAATGGTTGGAACTCATTTATTGATCACTATTTTGTCTTGCTTCTCTCTCTATATCTCCTTCTCATATATCACCCATTCTTTCCCATTTATGATGATATATGATATTTTCACTTTAGAGACATGAGACTCTCATTTGACAAGGATAAACCCTATCAAAAATTATAAGAGCTACCTCTTGATGTAGTAATATAATTTTTACCTATCTCTTGCCTTTGAGTAGTGTTTTGGTAATTTTTTCATGATGACCTTGTGAAGGAGATTCTTCCATAACCATTGTCTTTATTTATTACATTTTTAAAGGTGTTTTCAAGTTATTTTAAAGTCTAAGCTTGTGCTATTTTGCCATTAATGGATGCTTAGTGCGAGTCTTAGAATTCCTTTTTTCTTCCTTGATTTTTTAGTGAGCTTAGTTCATTAAATATTTATGCAATTATCTAGTTTGTGATATTATGTGAGTAAACATTATCTTATGTTTATCTAGTGTTGCTTTCAAGCATTTATGAGTCTCATTTAAATTTGGTGCATCAATTTTTTTCTCTCTTATTAACCATTTTTAACCCTCTCTATCCCTTTTCCCAATAGAATCATTAGTCTAGGTGATCCATCACGAGAAAGCCTTCTCTAGAGGTTCAACCCCAATATAGGATACCCATAGCCTAGGGTTGTCCCAATATTTTAGATTAGTTAGAAGAAACCTAAATAAAACTCTCCAAGGGTGTATATTAATGCCACAATAGTTTATGGTAGATCTTGTGGGATAAAAAATTGTTCACTAAGTGAAGTGTTTTGGTGTTCTCTTAATTTAATCATCTTTTTGAGGCATGTGTGAAAACATAAATTATGACTCCAAGTATTTATCAGTTGGTATAAGTAGCCAAAGTGCATAATCATCATTATTTAGTATGTATCATCACTTATTTGATCAAAATACATGTTATTTATTTCTTTATCCTTCATATCATATTAGAAATGTGTATGGCTTCCCCCAAATGGCTCTTAGGATTCAATGTATCGGCATTGTCAGAGTTTGTCTCTCTCTAGTTAACTAGATAAGTGTCTTAAGGAGATAATACTTCATCTTGAAAAAAATTTGAGAGAGATGGATAGGTAGGAAGAGTGTTATAGGCAACAAGAAAAACTTGAATATCAAGTTTTTATTTAGGATCAAGAGTTATGGCTTTAAGAATAGTTCTTGGTTAAGAAAGACCAATGTATGAAGGAAAATGATTATCAATTGTTATTAAGAATGGGATAAACTAACCCTAGACCCAAAATTTCCTCCCCTACTCCATTTTATGCTCAAACCCATCCCCTTAGTCCACCTTTTCAAATTTCATAGTTATCAAGAGTCTATCAAATCAATAAAGACCATTCAACTGAAGAACATATTGGGGTCAACATACCACCATTTTTGAAAATGGGGACCCTTGTTTCAAAATTTTACAAAGTTGTGCTTTGAAATAAAAATACAACTTGATCAGGTTTTGATTAACATGTTAAGATTATAATCTTTATTCAAATATCATCCACACCTAGTTTTCATTTGGTTTAATTGACACATTTTCAATTGATCACTATTTTACCCCTTCTAAGGTTAATAATGGTTGCCTTTCATGTTTAAAGGTTGAAGATTTAAAAGAGTCTCAACATTGTGAATAGTATTGAATTTTTCATCCTTCAAATTATAATTTGACCCTTTACTAATCTTTAAGTCTTTAATGGTTTAATTGAATTCATCAGCAAACAATGTTAAAACCTAGGGTCTTATATAATAAAATGTCTTATAACCTAGGAACTTTTGATTTGAATTCAAATTTATGGGGGAATAATTTACATGAGAAAAATTATTCATTCCATGGACTTAGTTTAATTTTAATCCTAAGGCTTAGTCTTGTTTATTAGCATGACCAAACCTTAGTCTAAAAATCTTATTCTTGGTCCCTTTAGGTCCCGAGCCCTATTTTTCCTATGGGTTAGCTAATCACATGGTCCCTTTAATTATGTTATAACATAGCATAAAGCCTTATCATAAGGTTTTGATTGCATTTATTAATACAATAAAAACCTTAGGCTAAGATTTTATGCCATGTTTTTTACTATCCGTAGGGTCACTTTGTTATGTTTTAAAACTTATCCTAAAAATTTTACCCTAAGTTTTTATCATGCTTATCAAAATGAATAAAACAACAGTATAAAATATCTAACCTAAGTTTCATATATTTCTTGAGCCTAACTTAATATTTTGTATTATCTATAAGATCGATGATACACATTTGCTTGGGTAGAGATGATCTAATGGAGTGAGATCAACTTTGAAAATTCAAAGGACATATAGAACATGAGGAAGCTACAAATTTCAATCCTATAGCTTATGATTAAAGCTTGAGTATGTACATAAATATCAATGGTACATGGCTAAGTGTACACATTCTGATCGCTGGTATATATTAAGTCAAGAATTCAATAGAGTCCTAAAATAAGCAAGAAGGTGACAAGTGTCACAATTATAATAAAAGGATTGTAAGTACCTAATGGCATTGAATCCATCAAATTGAGACCCAATGAAGCTCATTGGTTGATACAATGAAGATATAATGGTGCATAATCAAGGTTAAAAAGTCAAAATACTTGTGAATCAACATAGAGATAAAAATTAGCATAATCATAGGCCAAAAATTAAATCTCAAGGATGTTTTGAAGATTAATGGTATGTGGTTGATCATACATATTCTAATCAATGATATGTAGATCAAAATACATAACCTAGTGGATAAATATTGATGGAGTAAAATTGATCTATGTAATTGAGATCAATGGTATGAGACGAGGCATAATTTTTAAAGGGTCTAGAACCAATAAAATATTAACTCGTGTCCAAAAGTGATAAATGGTCATATTTTAAATTTTATTGAGTATTATGCCATGGAGATGCCATGGTGATGCCACATAAGCTATAAATGATAGATTTAAAGATTTTATGGACCTAATGCAAAGTAAATGTATAAATACTCAATCTAAAAAAATCTAAGTCATAAAGCTCACATAATCTAGACTCATTGCCTCTATTAGAGCTCTGTAAAAATCCTTAAAAAAAGAAATGAGTACAAGAACCCTAATTGGACTCTATGATTATTATAAACAAGCCAAGGAAAGTTGAATTATCATTTGTGTGAGAATAATTCAATACAGAGCTAAAGTATAGACCACTAGTAAGTAATTTAGTGAAATTCATAGCCATGGATCTGAAAAAGGTGTTTTCAGGGAGGATGTATAACTTTATTTTACCTTAGATTCAAAAGGGATAATTTTTAAGGAAACATAGTTTGACACCATAGCTCTAAACATAAGAGACAATACTTGGTCCAAGCTTTTCTAGAACATTGAAGAACAACCCATCATTACTAGGGAGGAGGAGAAGAATGTGCATACAAATAGAAGATACTATGACATAGTCTCCATCGATATGATAGGTCTATATTATGCAGTAGTGAAGCTCAAGGTACTTCACTATATTGATATCATTACTCCCATTTTTAAGGATGGTAAAATAGATAGGGTCATGATTATGCATGAGTATAATTTTAGGAAGATTAATTATATTTATCCCATAGATTTTGAGAACTAATAAAAATTAATTGAACCCCAAGTATACCTAACCACAATCAATAACTGGTCTAAAGAGAATGATCTAAAGTGCATCCTTGCCCTATGACTATATTCTAGGAATCAAGTATTTTCTTACTTCAACAAAAACATCCCCATTATTGAATTTTAACCTATGATTAGAGTGATTATGACAATTATGAACAAGTTATGTGGGAATCTAACCACTACATATGTAGATAAACATTGGGTCCCCTTAGTCTATTTCATGGTCGAGAAACTAGTCACCCCTCCTCTAGGTGAGATAATCAACACCCTTTTGAGGAGATACTTTTTTTTAAATAAAGAAGACTAGGGCTTAATTTGACATGATTTCATACCTTTTGGATGCCCTTATTGCTACAAAAAAGATTCCTAACTTTAGGGAATGGTCACCTAATGGGACATAAACTATTTCATAGTATTTCTCCCAAGTGCATATATTTAAGTACATGGACCACATCCAATTCATATGTGATTGTGTTTACCCAGCCCTTAGTGAGGCCATCATAGGGACCCCAATGATGAGGGTCAACCCCTTAAAAAATAAGACTGTTGAAGCCATGGGGGATATATGTCTATACCCAGATTGTAAAATCATTAGGCTTAAAGGTACAAAATTCACCCCACTCAAGCTATATATCCATGTAATAATCAAACTAGTAGAGTAAGAAGTGTCTTATCAAATATGAAATGGAATAAATGGTCTTTATAAGACCAAAAGGAAAGGACTGCTTCACACCCTCCCCATAACCATTGGTAGAACTATGTTTGCATTATGGGATAATATTTAGGTAACCTCCAAACACAAGACATATTTCAACCTACAAATTGATGAAATCAACCAATGGGATCCATATGGAAGAGTTAAGGAGAAATTGAGAGCAAAAGGTATGTTGAATGTAACATAAGATCACTAGGCTAGTCCTTTTAAAAACATATACACCAAAAAATCTTCATTATCTGAGGTCACATGAATATTGAAAAAGCATAACATCAATCCAAAATTTAGTATGCTAAAGGATAAAAAAAGGAGGAGATGATAAATGGAAATTAGGGCCAATACAACATAATTTGTTGAGTAGTTTTCCTTATAAGCCTCAAATCTCTATTATTTAGTGACCAAATAGAGACACAAGCTGAACTTAATCTAGAAGAGAGAAGGCCCAATGAAATTACATCTTCTTCATCCCAAGTAGAGGAACAAGAATCACCAATGGAGGAGGTTCATATGGTAACATTAGATCCTAGTGAGACAATTGAAGATGATTTAAAAATACAATCACTATCCTATGAATTAGATGATGAATAAATGGAGTAAATAAAAGAATAAAAGGGGATGTTTTGGATCTAGTTCCTATATCTAAGAGAAAAGTTTCATAGTTTAGAATGAACTCATAATTTTATAGGAACATTCGTACAACACCATTACCATAACTAAATAATCATAGAGATATTATGTAGATGCACAATAATATTTATGCATAGTCCAGTCTCATTATTCGTCAAAATAATAATACAAACCCTTAGTTATCTCTTCGATGAGTCTAATAGGAGAAGAATAGGGAGTGCCTAATAAATAGGCAAAATGAGTTAGTTTCATGCAACAAATATTTATATCATGGAACAAAGATTAGTTGATATGGGGTGTTTGCATGCATAAAATGGTGATGCAAATATTCAACATATATCAATTAAATAGCCAAATCATAATTAATATTAATGCTCACTCCAACACCCTCCCTTAAGTAAAAAATAAGGAGTAAGAAAAGAGAAAGCAAAGATACTGAATGAGTCCCAACAACAAAGCCTAATTAGGTACCCATGTATAAATCCTAGTGGAACACAAAGTGTCCCTATGGTAACTAATCCATGTTATTAGAGTACATGGATATCAATTTGTTGTAACTACTAAGTGAAATAGGAACTAATACTCTATACATGGATCACTATATAAAAAACATTGATCAACAAATTCAAAAAAAAGAGTTACCAAGGGTAAAAGGTATCATTAGAAGGTACCCAAAAACTAGTATAGCCATAGTGAGAATGAAGAAGAGAACATATGATACAAGGTATCGAAAGAAGCATGAATCAAAAACTCAACACAATCTTATAGTAGGTTAAATCAATGGAATGAAGCCCATCAAAAAAAATATGTACTCAATCAACCACCTCCAAAATAAAATGTGGTGTACTAATAATGAGTACAACCCCTAAAGTAGTATACACAAACCCCCCACACCCCCCCCCCCCCACCCCCATAATGTTGAAATGGGTGTAGTGACTCAATAAATCATCTAAATGAGTGGGCTAATCCCTCTATGAAAAGACTAAAATGTTGACACTGGAATACACTAAATTAGATATGATCCCTAAAGAGAATAGGCTCCACCAAAACAAAAATAAATAATAATTCCTTTTTGTTACGTCTAATCTGATTAATGGATTCAATCAGGTTGGGAAATGGCTACAAGTGGGTGATCTAATACCATGTTAGAGTTTAAAATGAACTCATAATTTCATAAGACCACTCCTAAAACACCATTACCATATCCAAATAATCATAGAGACATTATGCAGATACATAATAATAATTATGCATAGTCTAGTCTCATTATTATTCAAAAGAATAATACAAATTAGTGGTTCTCTCTTCCACTAGTCTAATAGGATAAGAATAGGGAGTGCCTAGTAAACATGCAAAATGATTTATTTTTATACAATTGTAATTTATTTCATGAAACCATGATTATTTGATATGGAATATTTGCACACATAAAATAGCGATGCAAATATTCAACATATATCAACTAAATAACAAACTCACAATTAAGCTTGATTCTCTCTCTAATAAAAAGCTAAATTAGCCATGGTTCCAGTAAGGAACAAGAAGCCCAAGATGACTTTCACTCATCCTTTGAGTGAATTAAATCTCTTTAGTGAAGAAAACATGATTCATGATCCATCCATTCTAGAATGGTTTATCTATGGTAAATTGCAAAAAGTGCCGACTAAGCACCATCCTTGGACTAAGATGTAAGACATCAATATCCCTATTCATGAAGAGCTAAATCCATGGATAGTTTCCTTGAAAAAGGAAGAATTAAAAAGGATGGGTCCTCCAAGAGAGTCAAGTGGATCACAAATAGAAGTCCTAGATCCAAAAGTAACCCAATATTTAATTTATGTCAAGTTTGACCCAATAACAACTGGATTACAAAGGATCATAGAGAAGAAGGTCATGGTTGGTGGTGAAGAGATCATTTACCACAAGGTAGAGCCATGGACCAATTTAACCCCAGTGGGAGGACAAAATCTTGGTTAACATCAAATATTTGAGGAAAATGTGCTTAAATTAATGCAAGCACAGGCAGAACAATTATAATTTACCCTCAAAGACATGCAGTAGTAAAAGGAGAACTTGGGAAATAAGTGGTCTTATTAGTCCCAAATGATATGGTCAAAATGTTTGAAGAGACCTTATTTGACATGTTTAATTCTTTGAAGTTAATAAAGTCTAGGCTAATTGTATTGATCTAGTAGGATGTAGTAGCCAAGAGCCTAATTTACCAATGGTAGATCTGAAGTGGAAAAATGAATTAATTGATCAATATCTTGATTGTGGATCAAATTTACAATTTTAAGACAATCATCTTGGCACATCTAAACACAATTATGAGATTACTAGTGGATAAGAATAAGGGTTTAAGCATAGGATCCAAGAACCTAGAGATCCTTCTTGAGGATGATAAATAGTTGTAAAATAGGATGGAGCATATACTTAGGACCATGATCACTAAACCATCCATTCTCAATACCATGGGTCTCATCACTAATTAGGAATTGAAGGTCAGAGCTGCCCAAGCCATGCAAGAGGTGAGAAGAAAGAGCCAAGGATAGACTAGAGTAGATATTAATAACATCATAGACACAATTCTAATAGTAGAGGAAAAGATCAACAAAGATAGGAGTATAAAAGAGGCCTTGAGGAGAGATAACAAGGATTTTAGAGGATTGGTAGACTAAGAGAATGAACTCTTCATAGATCTTGTGGTTAATTTGAAGTTGGTTGATAAATAACATCAAATGGTAATGAAAATCTTGCAATAGTAATAGGGAACTACATCATCAAAAGGATCTCAAAGATTAATTAGGAATATCCTTTTTGTAATTAAGCTTGTATAGTTATTGAAAATAGAATATTATTTTGTAAAGGCATGTGCATCTTGTAAAGCACATTACCTATAGGTTAGTCATTATAAAGTGTCCAAGGAGTTTTAGAATAGTTGTAAAAGGATAACTATCCTTAATACTTAACATGGTTGACTGACATACCTTATGAATTATCTATTTAAATAGGTATTGTCAATTGTAAAAAAAAAAATAAGCTAGAAACTATTCTATAAGTTTTGAGAAAATTAATATAAGCAAGGAGTTATGAAAATTTTGTCCACATTGTCTTGTGCAAATTATTATCATGGATTCTTTCTCATTTATCTAATCTCATTTTAAAATTTGAATGGTTCTTATGAATTCTATATGTGCATCTTTAAATGTATAATTTCTAATTTATGCTAATGCTAGATTAGTTGAATGTTCTTAGGTTCATTTTATTTTCTTCACTTCTATTAAATATGTTTTAATGTTGTTTTTTTGTAGGGGTGAATCTTTAAATTTTATTTGGTTCTTATTTTCATCATTTCATACTTTCCTTAGATGTTTTCCTAATGTGTGATATGATTTGAGATTATGTTACT
Source organism: Torreya grandis (assembly GCA_037957365.1). Classification (NCBI taxonomy): domain Eukaryota; kingdom Viridiplantae; phylum Streptophyta; class Pinopsida; order Cupressales; family Taxaceae; genus Torreya; species Torreya grandis. The sequence goes on along the minus strand of JARHVA010002839.1, from coordinate 204,089 downwards.
TCATGTCATACATTTGTTAAATGCATCTTCAGATAAAGTTTGAGATTTGTCATAATGTTTGGATTAAAGATCAATAACACATTTATTCTCTTCCTTACCTTTCATGTTGATTCCCCTTTTTAATCAAGTCACTCTAGTTTAATTCTCATTATGAATATTCATCTTAGTTTATATTTATACTTAGGTTTGATCACAATTCGTCCTAATCAACATAAATCACCCTAAAATTCTTAGATCAACTTTAGGACATGGTGGCTCCTAACCAAAAACTAATATAAATTTTATGAAAAAGTTCATTTTATTTGCCTCTATTCCACCAAAAAATAGCATGATGTAACTCATGTAATGGATTATTTGAATACAAAAATGATAAGTGTTTATTAAACACTATGAACCACCTATGATACACATTCAAGAATAACTAATAATGGGCCTTTATTGAAACTAGAAGGAGGGAAAGATCACTTGGAATGAAGAGACAAATAAATCATTTAAGGATATAAAGATAATAATAATGTAAGCACTAGTATTAATAAGCCTTAATTTTTTAAAAGACTTTAATCTTTGTTCTTTTCCTTCTGACAATACAATTTCAATTATCCTAACTTAGAAGATAAGAGTATGTGATCATCTTATTTCTTTCATAAGTACTAACTTTAAAAATGCTAAGTTAAACTATTCCCTAATAGATAAGCAAGCATGTAATTTAGTCAAGGTAGCAAATAAATGTATGCATTATATGCTTAGAAATAAGGTACATGCAATACTAACAAACCCTAGCACTAATCTCATTCTTAATCAATGTGAACTTAGAGAAAAAAAAAAGGTAAGTCGATATTTGTACTTCAAGAGTATGATCTTGAAATGAAGACTGCCCAATTGGTAAGGTGCCAAAGTTTAAATCATTTAATTGCCAATACTAATCCAAAGTTAAGTGGCATATAGGTAGCATAGAATTTTTTTTGACCCAATGATTGGTATGATTAATTTTTCCACTTAATATTCAATGGAACTTGTCCTGCAAGGTTGACTAGAGAACAAAGGAGAGCTCTAATTCTCAAGGCAACTCATTTCATAATCAATGATGGAATACTTTTTAGGAAGAACTATGAAGGGATATACTTGAGATGTGTTTCTAAAGAGGAAGATAATGAGATCCTAAGTACACACATTACATCAACCTCCCACATAATCACTATCTACAACTACCCTAAATTGGGTGAGGAATATTATACAGGAAGTAAGGTAAGAGAATCCTAAATTAGTCTCCTCGACACCCCAGGTTGGCATGATGTTTGATGAAAACACTAGAACCATGAAGAGAGTGGTGAGAAAACAAGTGGAGAAACCATAGTCAAGCCTATCTATGATATATGAAAGTGAAGAGGCACTCATCAACTTGAATATAAAAAGAAAGGTTGGCCTTGGAGAGGTATAAGAGTATGTAGAGGATGAAGGGAAAGCAACAAGAGTTGAAAAGGATAAAAGAGAAAACATTGCCCACTATGCTAGAGGGCACTATAATTTCAATAATAAATACTATAATTAAATTCTTAAGCTTATATAAAGTGATGAAAAATATGTAGGAAGAAGGGATCAAGAATCCAAGGTGTTGATTAAACTTTACCAAAAGCTTGCACTCTATGACACCAAGTTGGCAAACTTGGCTAGAGTGATAAGAAGAAATAAGTTTCCTAACCTCAAAGTCTTGAGACTTAAAGACATTGTTCCTACATAGACCATCCTCATGAATAGGATGAGGATTTTGAAGACATGGTTGGATCAGATTAAGGATGCAAACACATCCTTGGATAAAATAGATTTTAATATTGCTTTGTTACTAAAGGAAGTCATGGTTACTAGGGTTACCAAGATTGATGGTTCCTTCATGGATGAGTAAGAATTTATAGCATAGATAAAGGTTTTTACTACTCAATAATAATAGGATATGGTCAGTGACAAGATGAATGTCAAGGTGATAAACATTGTAGTATTTTCCAATTAGAGGCTAGAAAAAGGAGAGGTAATTAAGGAAGCTTGAGGCCAATATTCATAGAGCATAACAAGCTCATCTAGGAGTTACCAAACCTATTCAGACCAATGATCTTAGACTTTACTTAGATTGACCAAGATTATCAGGAATTTGAAGAGGTTTGGATCAAATAATAATCAAATTATAAGTAGAGACTACAACAACAATAAGAGCAAGCTAACCAATAACCACCTTTAGGCCCATAACGAATACTCAGTTATCTTTTGTAATTTTGAATTAATAATATTCCATTGTAATATGGAATTTTAAGCCACTTGGTTGTATTTGGGCACCTTTTGTGTGTCCACTCAAACTTGTTTTGCATATTTTGTGCCTATAAATATGGGTTTCCCCCTCATTTGTAAATTAAAAAATAGTTGTTATTAGAATTAATACAAAGAGCCAAAGAATTTGAGAGTTTGTGTCTAGTGTTCTTTTGTGTGTTATATGATTTATGAATTCTCACACTTATATATGAATGATAATTTATTTTATAAAAGATAATTTGGCAATTATATTTTGTATATGCATCTATTAGTTTGAGTTTAACACTAGACTAACAAATTTGATAGTATACATGCCCTATTTTCTTCTCATTTGCGTTTGGAAGTGCTATGAAATTTATTATGATTGATCAATTTTATGCATTGTATGATGTTAGAAATATACATTTTCTTCCTCTAAAGCTTCAACTACATTTATTTAGCTTTGAGAATTATGCTAGAGTCGGTAAATGCTAGTTTTATATGTTTTATCTTAGAAATTAGTAGAATTGATATCTTGAGTCATCATAAGCACATTATATTTATTGAATTGCCTTACTTTATCTCAGATCCACCCATGAATCACTCTAATTTATATTATGTTGTAAATATCCATTGTTTATTTACATTTTGTGTAATAATTGGAAGATATTATGACAATTCACAAAGATTAACTAGAAATTTTGTCATTGCATAAACATTTATTGTCCCTACACTATTGTATACTTGCAAAATTTCAAAGCGATGACCATATATTTGCTATATTTTATATTCCCAATAGTATTTGTATAAATAAATCAAGACCCAGTCTTCAAAGACCTAAAATTTAGTTTCTCACTTTCCATTTGTTCCCTAATAACATAGGGAACACAATAAGTGCATCAAAAGGAAGGGAAAAAGTTATGCTAGAAGGATGGACCATATGCAAATATTCTCATAAATCTTTATAGAATTATAATTTTCTTCATTATGTACATGTTTAATTGTTTCAAAGTACATGAGTATTATTAAATAGCACTAAATATCTACATTCTTTAAATGATTCTTTGCATTCTTTGAAATATTTCATCAAAATTAGTGTTTAGTTGTGAAAATTTGATAAAATAATCTGGATAGTTACTTAAATTCATATAAAGATAGGTGAAATACCCTATCATTTACACATTAAATTTTATTTTGATCATCTTTATAGATTTTGGTATAAATTTTTTAAATAATTAGTATATTTATGGGTATTTTTGCAAAGATCATTCTCTAATATGTTGTTGATACTGGATCCAAGTGTTTAAGATCTTAATTTCTCTATTTCATTTAGATTGAAGTGAACCTTTGCTTATCTTAGTGATTAAATATGTGTTTCAATGCTCAAATACTTTTATATTGTTAAATAAGGCATTGAAAATTTTTGATGCATTGGTTTAACACTAATATGTATAGGTTAACATGCAAAGTTAAAAAATATTTGTGTAGGTCTTGATTATTCTGAGCTTTCTAGGATTCGATCTTCAAATATCAAGATAAAGGTAATTGATCTAAAGAATTCCTATAAATATTAATTGATCTTTAAAATAATTGGCACTTGTGAGGTTATATTTAAAGCTCCTTTGCTCTTAAAATCCATTTTGCATCATGGAGTTACCTATGATTAGGACCAGATCTTGATTTGAATCTAGGACCCATTAATAATCCTTAAAAACCCATAAGAAAGTAAGATTAGACAAAGGTAGGAATAAAAATTCTAGGACCCAAAAAAATTCTCCATCCAACAAATATTTTCAACCCTTTGTGATATTCATGACATGATTGGATGGTTTATCCATAAATATACATGGACCTATGTATGATCTACCAAGAAATCTAGAGAAGTACTTGCCTCTATTTACCCCCACTAGTAGAGTAACCACTAAAGAGCATATCAAGTCCTTTAAGTCATCCTTGAGGCTACTTAACTTGATCCATAAGGATGTGGCCTACCATCTCTTTCCTTTTACATTTTAGGATGATGCATACGATTGGTTCCTTAACCTACCTAAAGGTTCCATCACTAGGTGGAATCAATTTAATGACACTTTTATTGCCCAATTTGGTAGGGTAGTTGGCTTGAGAATCATGTACCAACATTTTACCACCCTAAAAAGGGACCCAAAAGAACTAATAAGGACATTCAATGCTAGGTTACAAAATATGTACACCTTGATGTCCCCATCATATAAGCTTGTAGATGAACTGGTGTTGGAAATATATAAGAATGCATTAGATATGATGATAGTTTTCTTCTTAAGAAGAGATTTTTACATTGAAATGTAATATTTAGCATATGTTAAGGCTATTCATAGTGATGATCAAATGCACCCATAAGTACATCCTGCCTTTACTATATCAAACTTTGATCCAAATATCCCTACTCTAAATGTCATTCCCAATATGAACCAAAACCAAAACCATTGTGTATTCAAAAAACTACCAATGACCAACAACTTACCTTTGAGACATGGTACACCTAACTAATAGCTAAGATTATTTAACCAAGAAAATGTAAGAGCTCATCCATAGAACAATTTTAGTCAAATTATGGTGCCTATGAACAACACAAATGTCTAAGATACCACCCAAATCAAGAACATATAACCTCCAAAGGGAGCGTTACACTCAATCTAAAGAACTATTAATAAATTCCTAATGATTTCTTAGATCTTAAGAAATATGTGGGTAACATTATTGATATTTCCAACATAAACTATAATGTTCAAAGATATAATAGACCTTTCAATAAGTATAACTACATTAGTGATCCCCTTGAGTAAATTACCTCAAATTAACATTTACGAGATGGCCTTGCCTAACTGGTGTCAAGTGCACAATACATATAGACATGGATAAATTGATTATGTTGAGTTTTACCATGCATTTAAAGCTATATAGATCCAAATTGAGGTATTCAACATGAGTCCCAATAATTAGAACAATTCTAAGAGATATGATAATTCTAGTGATAATTTTAGAGCACCTAAATTGGTCCTCATGGTTGAGATATATGACATTCCTATCCAAGATGAGAATGAACCTCAAGATAATGTTGAAAAGGTGCATGGTTTCTAGTAGTAATAGATAAGTAGTTATTCTTTGAGAAGAAAAGGTCAAAACCCACCACAAACAACTTCCACTCCACCTAACAAACTAGATATACCCCTTGATGGTAGGATAGAAAATAATCCCCCACACCCAAAAGGTAAGGAGATTTAACCAACAATGGAATCTCCTTGCATAGCATTAAAGTGTGGATATAACATAGTGGAGGACATGGAGAAGATAAAGGTGAATATAACATTCCACAAGCTCACCCAAATCACTAAACAACATGATTTGTTGTTGAAATCACTAAGTGAAAATCCTAGCTCCAAAAAAGCTAAATAGGATCATTATAATGTAGTGATGTATAAGAGCCATCATAAATTTCCTCAATTTTTATTGACTATTAAAATATTTGGTAAAAACCTTCATAATTATTTGTTTGATTCTAGTGCTTCAGCTAACATTATGCCTCTAAGAATTTATGAAAATTTGGGGTTAAACATAGTCAACTATGAAAAAGTAGTAGTATATTTAGACAATCCAGATTGAAGGTAATTTGTGAATTATTGAATATCCATATGTAACTAGTGCATGAGCCCTAAATATAGTAGTTCATCAACATTCAAATCATTGACATGCCTAAACCTTATATATTTTTAATGAGTCATGAATTGACTAAATCATTAAATAGATACATGTCCACAAATTGACCTCATATGTGGCTATGTTTGTGTGGGATCCCGAATCAGATCAAGATTGATATGGAACCCAAAATTAAATACATGTTCATAGAATACAACGCCAAGAATGAAAAGTAAATTACTAGTCCTCTAACTTGGGTATTTATACTTTGGAAACTATTGATATTGTTATAGGTGACAAGATAAAGGAATAATAAAGTAAAGGCCCTTGGATATTGCACTTTAATGGTTAATGATCCAAACAAGGCTCAAGTGTTCGGATTGTTCTGATGAATCCTAAAGGCAAACAAGATCTATCCTCCTACAGATTATAGTTCTCTTTCACTAAAAAATTAGTATAATATGAATCTCTTATTTTTAGGAATTTAATTCACAATTAAACATAAGGTTAAATAACTACTACTCTATGGTGATTTTGAGTTAGTTGTTAATGAAATTAGAAGTAGATATTAGTACAAAATTTCTTGTTTAAGAGAGTATAAATTTAGATATTGGGACCTAATTGAGTACTTTGACTCATTAAATATTATTTCCTTGCTAAGGGAATAGAACCACTTGGAAGATACTCTAGATTTAGTAACAACAAAATTAGTGCCCTTAGAGACATTGAACTTGCAAGAGCTCACTGTGGAGATAATTTCATTGCCCCTCTATACTAATCAACATCAATCACTTCTAATTTTTTGAGGATGATAGTAAAAAAATGATTTCTTATGTAGTGTTGGCATATTTAACTCTCACATCATTAATGAACATGATGAAAATATTGTAGAAAGTTGAAATGATAAAAAAATGGGGTTATTAAACTAAAGGAAGATTGAATCGCCAAAGTCATGATCTCCTTAGAGAGGATGTTTGAATTGAACAAACAAGAGAACCTAAGCAACCTAAAGTAAGTGGGAAGGATTACAAGCAAGTAAACTTGGGGGATATTGAGAATGAATATAATGTTAACATTTATTTAATTTGCACCAATGAAGAGTTAAAAAATAGCTACCCTTTTAACTAGATTAAAATATGTTAATGCCTAGTCATATGATGACCTAAAGATATTTGATACTAGTGTGATCACTCACACTATCCAATTGAATGAATCCTGCAAACCTTTCAAGAAGAGGTAAAGACTAGTAAATATAGTGTTGGAACCATTGATTTACAAAGAAGTGAAAAAATTATTTGATGTAAGGATAATCTTTCCAATATAAAACATGACATGGGTTTCCAATCTGGTGCTAGTTTGAAAGAAGAATGGAGAAATCAAAATTTGTGTTGATTTATGTAATTTAAATAGATCCTTAGAGAAACATAATTATTATTTGACATCTTTGGATGAAGTCATATAGTTAGTAAGTGGCTCTAGAATGATGTAATTTTTGATGGATTTTGAGGCTATAACCAAGTCTTAATGAATAAAAGCAACATAATGAAGATTGCTTTCACCATTAACTTGGGAACATTTACCTACAAATGGATGCCATTCAAATTGATTAATGTAGAAGTAAGTTTCCAATGAGCAATGGACCATGCATTACATGGATTAATAGGTAAATGAATTATCATTTATATGTATGATGTAATAGTTTTCTCTAAAAGTAGTGAAGAATACATGATGCATTGAGAACAAGTGTTGGAGAAATGCCAAAGACATACATCTACTTGAACCCAAAGAAAAGCATATTTGTGTGACTGAAGGTAAGCTCCTAGGACTTGTAATCAGTCAAGAAGGAATTACCATCAACCCTAATAGGAAAAATTCAATTTCAAAGGTAGAAGTTCTAAATAGTAAAAAAGAGTTAAAATATTGATTCGGCAAAATTAATTTTGTAAGAAATTTCATCTTTGGTTTTGTAGAAATAGTGAGACCACTCAATGCAATTATAAATAAATATGCAAAGATAGAGTGGAATATTTAATCAAATAAGGCATTTAAAGATGTTAAGGATGCTATTGTTTAAGCTCCTATCCTGATAAGTCTTGATTTTAAGAAAGATTTCTATCTATACTCTTTTTCTTCTAATCATACTATTGTTGTTGTCTTAACACAAAAATAAGATGACAAAGATCACCCCATAACCTTCATTAGAACCAATATGAATAATGTTGAGATAAATTATCCTATTTTGGATAAGTAGGCATACACTCTGGTAATGGCTATAAATAATTTTAGACACTACATCTTGTGGAACAAAACATATGCTTTAGTTTCTAATCTGGTTGTCAAGCTAATGTTGGGAAAAATGAACTTGGGGAAAGAAGAGGGAAGTGGATGACTAAAATTTAGGAATATGACTTAAAAATAAAATATTCTAAGTTAGTAAGGGGTTATGGTCTAATCCAACTCATTGTAAACACTTATTCTTGTATTGATGTTTTACAAGTTGAAACAAGTCAAGTACCCAAAGGAGATTGGTACAAGGGCTTTGTTCATTATTTAATGCATGGAATGTGTCCTTCACACATCAAAATAGAACAAAAATGGCCTTGAGGCTAATACCATCTCACTTTATGGTCAAAGGAGGAGTCCTCTAAAGAAAAACTTTATTAAGTAGTTTATCTAAGGTGTGCTTCTAAAGCAAAAAGACATAGAAATGATGGATAATTTCAATTACAAATTGGGAAGTGGTCATACTTTAGGACATACCACTACAAATAATATATTTAGGGTTGGTTATTATTGGCCAACCATATTTAAAGATGCACATGTTCATGTTCAAAAATGCCACCAATGTCAAGTGTTTCATTGAAGAGAATTAAATGCATCCATGGCTTTGCAAATATTAATTGAGGCAAAACCATTCACATAATGGGGCCTAAAGTTCATAAGATTTATCAATATAAAATCCTTGATGGGACATAAATTTTCACTCACCACTACTGAATATTACACTAGATGGCTTGAATAAATATCCACCATGAATAGTAGAATTATTGATGTCATCAAGTTCTCAAAAGAGAATATCCACACTTAGTTTGGGACACCCCTATCTCTAGTGTGAAATAATGGTCTAACCTTTGCATTAGGAAAACTAACTAAATGGGTGTATAACAACCAAATAGTCATAAATTTCACTTCAAACTACTACCCATAGGGTAATTGAGTTAAAGAGTCCACTAACAAAAACTTGATGAACACCATCAAGAAGTTTTCCAAAAAGAAACATAGAAAATAGTATTCCATACTAAAATATTCCCTATGGGTAGACAAAACTAGATACAAGAAGGCTCTCAAGGCATCTCTATTCCTACTAGTTTATGGATAATGACCTATATTTCTCATCACATTGAAGTTGCCTACATATGAGGTCATGGATGAGTACATGGAAGATGATGCAAGAGTGAAATCCTAGATATTAAACATCATCCAAATGGAATATGCTAGAGATGAAGAATTGAAAAACTTAAACAAGCATTAAGATGTTATGAAGAGATGGTCTAACAAGTGAGAAAAAGTTAACGTGTTTTGAATCTTAGACTTAGTCTTCTTGTGGTACAAGGCCTATGATAAAAAGGACAACATGAAAAGTTCACTCCCCTCTGGATTGGACCCTATCAAGTAGCATAGATAATCATAACATGTTCAGACTCAAAGACTTGTAAGGGAATGACCTAACGTTTCTAGTCAATGGGTAATACATGAAGCATTACTTCTCTATTTTTCTATCCCAAATTCCATAAGGAGATTAAGCTCATCTATAATTAAAGTAAGTAGAGAGTAGTGTAGTTTCCTTTCTTGATTTTCTTTCTTGTCATTTTCTTTCTTGCTTTCTTGTTTATTGTTTCTCACTTTTCATTTCTTTGTTTATTTTCTAATGTGTACTATAGCTTAATAAAAAATCCTTTGGATAAGAATTCATTGGCTCAGTTTGTGTCAATCCAATCCTCAATGGGAAGAAGGGAATGTTGATCTTAAACATTGGTAGTCTAAATTTTCGTAGACTTTAGCCCTATTCTAATTTAGAAAAGTTGGGTGGGGTCAATTGAAGTTATTATTCTCATAAAGATCCCAGGTTATCTTAAGGCTATAATATAGTTTAAATTACTAAACATTTACTTGAAAAATATTTTAAATATATATAGACCATCATACTATCACAAAAATTCACTAAATAAATTGTCTTGGTATAATTTTCTATCTAAGATTGAATAAGATTTAGATTATGTCTCTACACAATCCTTACAACTAGATAATTTTGGTTCCCAACGATTCTAGTTTATGAACACATGCATAATGTGTGTGTGTGTGTGTGTGTGTGTGTGTGTGTGTGTGTGTGTGTGTGTGTGTGTGTGTGTGTGTGTGTGTGTGTGTGTGTGTGTGTGTGTGTGATACACTAATGAAGTGAAATCATAAACTAATTCATATTGTATGAATATTGATTTAAGTAATCTCTATTAGGGATATGGATGCCTAGATGGTAGTAGAGAAAGTCTTGAATTGGAGCCAAATGTATCTTTCTTAGGAATATGGATTCCTGGCTAGTAATAGAGCAATGCCCAAGCCATCAATAACTTAGAAAAGCATTATTATTTAAATTTAAAGAATGCTTAAGTCATTTCATGTGTTGAAGCCTTAAAGGTTGAAAGTTATCATTTTTTAACCCACTATCAATAGTTAATAAAATTTAAATCACACACATAGTATGATTTCCTACAATATTAAAACTCTATTTCTAGCTTGTAGGCTTCATCAGTTCTGAAAAGTAGTTTTGATACTAGCTAAAAGTCCTAGTGAGATGACTAATTTTTTATTCATCTTTGAACAAAATGTCTAGATTCTAACATTTGGAAATATTTCCCCATAGAGATAACCATTTTTTGATGTTAAACACCCTATTCCTAGAATGGGGACCCTCTTATATTAATTTTCCAAATATCATAATATGCCAAGCTTGTTAAGTCATTTGGCTACATAGAAAATTGAGTTAATACTTCCTAGAAATTTTTGGTTATTTTTTCATTTTAAAATACCTATTAACACTCAAAATATTCAAATTATTACAAGTTTTCTTCAATTTGTCATTCAAATAATGAATAATCAACCATGAATTGCTTCAAAATGTGTAGATAGACTTCTGAGAAGGATGCCCTACATGGTTCTCCAATTAGCATGAACACAATAAGATTTGTCTAATCTTACTAGACTAACCTCATATTTATTCAAATCATTTACTTATAAAATTTTCTTTAAACTTGTTTTAATTTACGTGTGATGGGAATTTAACATTCTCGAAAGTCTAACTTAACTTATTTCTTGGTCTCATAGGGCATCAAAGATGAAGTATACGTTTGTGATGCCTCAAGATATGTTAAATTAAAGATTGAAACCTAAAGAGGATAGCTATCCACCTTACCATCTTTCACAAAGCCTTTTTGATTCATCTCACCCTTCAAAGGACACTTAGAACAAATATGTAAACACTACAAGACACATGGCAACATCCTAATAGATCATGAGGGAGTTATCCATTAGAATTCAAATCTATAGGATATTGTTGAGATATTAGCACCCATGAGAAAACCCATTGAATTTGAGTTTCCATGTGTCCCAGTACAATCTAGAGGCCTACAAGATGTCATCATGTGTCTCAACATAACCACCCAAATTTGAGTAGTCCTTTGAATTGATGTGTGTCCCTAAAAGAATTATCTAAGATAAACACATGTCCACACCATGTTGAATCCATATAAATATCATGTAAACCCTTAAACAAGACATTTTGTGGCACCAAAACCATCTGATCAAGGCTCAATGGTATATAAATACCCAAGACCCCTTCTAAGAGTGATAAACGGTAGAAGAATGAATGAAAGCTCATGAGAATGATATGTCTCCCCTTAGACTTGTGTGATTATGAAACTTATCATTACCATGCTAAGTCTATTTAAATACACACTATAATACCTCTAAAGGCCTACCAAAGCAATGTGTGTCCCCACTAGACCCACAATATGATGTTGCATGTCATTCTTGTAGAGATATGATCTGAGATCAATAGAATTTCCTCCAATAATGACATGTGGATCCACTGGAGCCACATGATTAAATTTAAGTTATCAATATCTATTCATAGGCCTTTCAAAGGTGACATATAGAAAATGGAAGCTTTGATAACCATTTAAGAGGGCCACCTATCAAATCAAAGCTATGATCATCTACGAGGGAACCACCTAGTGAGGAAGAAACTCTAATTGTCTATGAAAATGACATGTGGCACTCCTAAAACCAATAGAAATTAAAATGTCTAACCGAAGAGATCTCCATGAATTAAGGGATACCACATGGCATAAGACAAATGAATCATCTCATTTAGCTACATCTTTAGAGCTTAAGAGTAATCACAATGTGCCATGTGTCCAAATTTAAGTTGACTAAGCAGCTTAATCACATTTAGGCCCCATGAGTACCCAATTGGATTTGAGGTGGCTTGACACATGTAAAAATGTGTAAAAATTTAGATTTAAATATAAAATTCACATCAAATAAAATATAAATCACCAATAAATTTGAATTCTAAGGAAATTAAATTTCAAAAGAAATAGTTTGAAGTGTTTTGAATGCAAAGGTGGCTAATTTGACATTAATGTGACATGAACCAAAATTTCCATCAATGTTAAATTAATCAAGATAATGTTTAAAATGATACTCAACTTGACTATTAATACCTACATTTGCATTTCAATCCCTAGTAATTTTCTCTCTCTACTATCTACATTCTTAATTCAACCAAACTCAAGCTCTTTATAAATTGCACATGACCACCATCATTAAATCTATGAAGATATATATAGATACAAGATGATGTTAATTACTACCCATTATATTGCAAAAATGGAATGGATAAGACCCTCCACTTTGGGTAAGAGCATTTCATTTAGAAATGATCATTTTCTATTCTAATATGATAGTTCAGTTGTGTTCAAAGACATAGAGTTCATCCCTAAGGCCATAGACTTGGGAGACATGAATTACAGTAGTATATATTAAAATTTTGGATTCATATCCCTTGATGAGATTGAGACCATGCCCCATATCATCCAATTGGCTTTAGATATCCTTATAATCCAAGCTACCAATCTTCACAAGGTAATAATAAAACTAGAGATCATGTCATGTGTTGACCTAATCTATGTCATATTTAGGAAATTGATATATGAAGATGGATTGCTCAAGTAAATGAATCAAGGGATTCCCATTTCCTTCATTATAGGTCCAAGTTTTAAAAAATATTATGACCTACCCTTGCCATAGTTGGACTACAACTAGAACATCATTGGTAATTGGTATAAAGCACACATATTAGAGATAGTCTTAGCTTCATGGGTAACAAACCCAATTAAAGTGGTCTTCATGGATGACCAAAGGGAACATACTCATTTAACAATTTATAAATGGGGTTAGGGTTGGCCTTGCCCTGATAAATATAATTTTCATCAATGCACACATTGGATACATGGATATAAGATCTATCCCACTCTTAAAAATGATTCTAGAGGATCAATACATCCCCTTACTTTAGGATATTATTATAAGTAACCTATTCTATTATATGCATGATATTTTCCAAAACGGGGCTCCATTTTACATGATGAGATATTATTTTGATGTTATATGTGTAATTACATATTAGGACCAAACACATGGATTATTGAAAAAAATGAAGTAGTGTCACAGCCATATTCTGCAATACACATTTATCACTTTAGTCACCACATCAAGATAATCATATAATATTTTTACCCTCTTATTTAAAATTCAATCACTAAATGTGAAATTTGAAGAGTTCCCCTAGAAGTTAGATAAACATTGAGAAAAATGGGTAGCTTCTAGATCTACCCTAACTATACAGTCATCTAGATTAAAGGGGTGATGGTATCTCCCCTTAGGTTTCTTAGGTATGTTACTATGAATATATATAGTGAGGATATGGATTATAAACTCTTCCATGTATTTTATGTCATCTTCAAGTAGAATAAAAAGATAACCCCCCATAAGGCTCTTTACAAGATGGGGAGAACTCAGATAATGAACTGGTAGGATGTTATAGTGGCTATAAGGCACAAGGACTCATACCTATTTACCAAGGATTACTTTAGAATGTGGGATCCAAAACAAGTCATTACCAACCACCTCTTCAAGTTTAAAAGGGATGTCACTATATAATATAAGCACCAAGAAGAGGTGCATGAATGGATTTATAGGGATGCAATGAATGATGAGGTAGTCTTAATAAATGTATAAAAGAAGAATATCAATCTTGAAATGAGGCTTGATAAGGAAAATAAGAAGGGACAGAACATGATTTTTTAACTTTAACTAGCTTATGAAAGTATGTTCAATGAAATTATAAGGCTAGATAAGGTGAAGATCAAGATGGCAATGTTTCTCTCATCAAGAATAAGCCCTATAGACCTCCACTGTAAGTCACTCCAAGTAGATAGGACATGCCTCCAATATCTGATCTAGGAGAAGATATAAACCATCTTGGCCCATCTCAAGGGACTAAATTTGTCTCTACATATGCTGAGGAAGATTCCATAGAAAACATAGATCAATCTGAATTTAATTCCATAAAGCTTGAAGGGTCCCCATAAGGAATTGAGTTCCTAATGGAAGAACTATAAACACTAGATAAGAGAAGTGTTTAAATGTTTTACACAAGGAAGAAATCTTAGAATGATACCATGATAATATTTTTACCACCTATATCAGCTTCCTAAACTCCTTTTGTAAGTACTACACCTTTGCCTTCCTTCCCATTTGTTAGTACATTCACAACTATTCCTAATTTTGATATTGCTCCCACTCCCATGTTTGCATCCCCCACCACTAATTCCTTTGGAATAACCATTATCCACTTCATATTCCATGATACTATCAACATTGCACCTTAATCAAGCTCCTAGAGCACTAGTGTAAGTTATTTTATGGGTTCTACTCCTTAGATAGCCACCTCTAGTGCATCACTCACCCTTGGCTCTCTTGCATCCACTAAGCCATTGAGATACATCTCAAAGATGTCCCCCTTCCAGAACACAATTAATCTCACTATAAATACCAAAATTATTAGGCATTTAATGATTCCCTCATTTGTAATCAACATGGGCCCTCTCAAATCCTTATTTAACTCACTTGGGTAATTGGACCCAACCAGTTCATTCATCCTTGCAATAACTTTGTTCTCATTTTCTATGTAGGTACTCCCATTAAAGAAACCTCCCATACATCCACCATTTACAACTTACCCAAATTAGGTGAGCTATATTATATATAAATCAAGATAAGAGAAGCTTATATTAGTCTCCTTAGCACCTAAAGTTGGCATGAGGTTTGATGTAACCACTGGAACCATGAAGGGAGTGGTGAGAAGACAAGTGGAGTAGCCAAAATTGATCCTTGTTGTGCTATATGAGAGTGAAGAGCCACTCTTAACCTTGAATATAAAAATAAATGCAAGACTTAGAGAGGTACAAGAGTATGTATAAGACCCCATATCCTTGGTCTAAGCCTAAGAAAAGCATACTATTGCCTTGATGAAGGGGATGCAATAGGAGCTGAAAAGGTTGAATGAGTAAGAACTACCAATTTTATTAGAGGGCACTTTAATTTCATTAATAAACATTGTCATTAATGTATTCAACTTATATAAAGTGATAAAAAAGAGGTAGGAATATGAGATTAAACAAGCCAAGGTGGTCGTTACACTTAACCAAAAGCTTACACTCTGTGACACCAAGTTGGAAAACTTGGCTAGAGTGGCAAGAAGCAATAAGTTTCCTAAATTTGAAGTCTTTCCACTTGAATACATTATTCCTACACATAACATCCTCATGAATAGGAAGAGGATTTTGAAGACATGTTTAGATTAGGTTAAATATATAAACACATCTTGGAGAAAATAGAATTTAAGATTCCCTTGCTACTTAAGGATTCCATGGTCACTAGGGTGACCAAGCCTAATGGTTCCTTCAAGTATGAGCAATAATTCATAGCATAGATGAAGGATTTTGTTTCTCAATTCCAATAATATGTATTTAATGGAAATATGGTTATCAAGGTGATAGGCATTGTAGCATTTGCCAATCAGAGGCTAGAAAAAGTAGAATAAATTGAGGAGGCACCAAGGTTAGTACTCACAAAGAATAACAAGCTCATCTAGGAGATCCAAAAAATATTAAGAACCATGATCCTAGAATTTTTTCAAATTGATGAATATTAACAACCATGTGAAAATGTTAAGACCAAAGAAGAAGTAGAGAAGAAGAGATTATAACAACAATAACAAGCTAGCCAATAACCACCTTCAGGCCCATAGGTAATATTTAATTATGTTTTGTAATTTTGAATTAGGAATATTTTGTTGTAATATGGCATTTTAATCCACTTTTTTGTCTTTGGGAACATTTTTGGGCCCAATCAAACTAATCTTAGGCATTTTGGTCCTCTAAATAGGGGTTTCCCCTCATCTGTAAAGCAAAAAATAGCTATTAAAATTAATACAAATAGCCAAAGAATTTGAGAGTTTTTCTATAATGTTATTTTTTGTGTTCTATGATTTCTAAATTATCATGCTTATATATGAATAATAGTTTCCTTTTTGTAAGTTAATTTTTAAATTACATTTTATATATGCATTTGATAGTTTGAGTTTAACACTAGGTTGATAATTTTGATTATATACATGCCCTATATTCCTCTCATTTGCATTTAAATGTGTAATGAAATTTAATGTTAGTGAGAAATTTTATGCAAAGTATGATGTTATAAATATGCATTTTCTTCCTCTGAATCTTCAATTGTATTTATTTATCTTTGAGCATTACACTAGAGTTAGTAGATGCTAGTTTTGTATGTTTTACCTTAAAAGTTAGTATAATTAATATATTTAGTCATCTTAAGCACATTCTCTTTTATGCCTCACCCTAGTTACTCTTGGATCCACCCATGAATCAATCTAGTTTATATCTTGTTGTAAATATCCATTTTTCATTTACATTTTATGCAATAATTGGAAAATATTAAGACAATTCACAAAGATTAACTAGAAACTATGTCACTAAATAAACATTTATTGTCCCTATAGGAGTGTCTACTTGTAAAATTTCAAAGTGGTGACCATATATTTGATATTTGTGTTATTCCCATCATTATTTGTAAAATAACTCAAGCCCCAAGTCTTATGGGACTTAAAATTGAGTTTCTCACTTTCCTCGTGTTCCCTAGTGACATAGTGAGCATAATAAGTACATCAACAAGGTCAGAAAACATTCTCCACTTTTTGATATAAAATTAGTCTTATTTATAATGAATAATGAAATATTAAATGTATATTGTTGAGAAAATAATTATAAAAAGAAAGGCTTTGAAATAATCAAATCAATATTTTTTATGTTGGGTTAAAATTGATATTATGAACTTAAGAACTATCATACAAGATATTATAAAATAGAACATCTCAATTATGAAGAGAGTCATTAATTATTCTCTTAGTATTACATACATTGTTTAAGTTCATATATTAAGCTTTATTTATTTTCTAAGCTTGATCTTTTAACACTTGAAAAATAATAATTCTTAGCAGTAAAAAATAGTCTCTCCGTAAATAGAATGTATCAAATTTGGATGCATATGAAGGATGAACAAATTAACTTATTTTATTATTAATATTGTATTTAATAGGTTGTGATTAATGTAATGGAATGTTTGATACATAATAAGTGAATATATGACCCTAAGTTTCATAGAGTAAATATTTCAATGGGATAATTTTGTATGTATCTAATTTAATTAATATAACAACAATTTCTATTAGGCTAACACTCTAAGTATATTATATGTGTAATTTTATTAAAAAATTTAGAGTTAATTATTAATTTAATTCATATTAATCAAATATGAGATAATTGCTCATTGATTTGTATGTTTTTTTGTTAAGGAAGGTTGTTGATTTATGGCGATTAAGGTTTTGCCTTGAAATAAATTGGATAAGCAAATTATAATGAATAGTGTGAATTAATATTTTTGATGGTTGTTTCATGAATCCTAGTGTTTTAATTATTTAAATCAATTTGAGTAATACTCCTTGAAATTATATGTTCTAATTTTACTTAGCATACCTATGTATATATTAATGAATAGAAGTATAATCATTTGGGTATAGATTGATTTGTTATGATGATGAAATTTGAGAAGGAAATAATTTTGAGTTGTAATTCGTTTACCTTAGGTAACTTAAAATCTATTTTTACATGAAATGGTAATCCATTTAAGGTTGAGTCTTGACAAGGTGGCTTTATGAGAAAAACATAACTTGTGGAAATATTAAGGTCAAAATTTATAGAGGTATAAAAGTAAGATTATACATATCAATATTTAAATACATCAAGGGATGAACTAATCTCTTATAACTTTCATTGATGAAGAACTAATCTTAAGTAAGTTGACTTTCATTAACTTTTCTATGATCTTTAGATAAGATTAAGTCTAAGTTGTGCATAATTATTGAGTCTTTCAATACTTTTAATATGGAAAAACACTCTAGTAGACTTGTTTAAAAAAAAAAAAAATGGGTTTCAATAAATTGGTATCAAAGTAATTTATATACTTAGGGACCTTAGGGGGAATTTTTTTTGAATCTATACCCTCCTTCAATCTGTAATTTATTGATTCCTTAGAATGGGTAGATAAAGATCAAGAGGAATGGCCAACGACAATACCAACTAGGAACATAATAATAATACAAGAGGTAGGGGTAGAAATCAAGGTAAAGTGTTGGGTCATTTTATTGTCCAAGGTTAAGATTTTTTTATTTAATTATTTTTCTTATTAGGTTAGTTTATCAGGTAAATATAAACCTATCAATTATATTTTTTATAACCAACTTCATAATATTTTTAAAGCTTACTTATGTACAAAAATAATCTATAAGATTTTCATTGAATATAATTTTGTAATCATTCCTCCCATTCTAGGACTGAATAGTGGTATCAGAGCACTAGTAAAAGGAGGAAAAATACATTTGGATGAATTCAAAATTTTGGTAGGAAACTTGAAGATAAGTTAAATTTTGGCATAGAAATATGGTTGATGACATCTTCATAATTTGATTAATTGATTATTTGAGAGAATGTGTTTTTATTTTATTCAAAAAAAGAAAAGAGGAGACAAACTGCCTATCCATGTATGATAAATATGGAAGTTGAATATTAATATTGATTGATTTTTATTATTTTTTATTCTATATGGTAATGCCTTGAAGAGAATTCAAATTTGATTTGTATAGTTCCACATTAGACCAATACATTGTATCAATGGATGAACAAAAAATATATAATCTTGAAACTTCACCTATACGGCATACGGTGACCTCTAATGGTAAATGATGACTAGTAAAACGTAATATGGATAGTAAAAAATAAAATACCATACCTTGCATTGCACAGCTAAGGTATTTTTTAAATTATTTTAATACCTTGATTTGTATGGTGCTTCACTAACACAATATTTTTTGCTTGTTGAAATGAATTCTTTGATATATATGCTTAATGTTTGATTTTTTAAATAAAAGAGAAGACCAAAAATATTATGTTAAAAATAAATTAAAAAATAAGTGTGCATTTGTATATAAGGATGTACCATGCATTTTCTTTTGCTAATTATTGATATTGATGGATAGGTATTGTATATTTTTAATACTTTTATTATAATGCTTTTGAATAGTTAAATTTATATAGGTTCCACTCCTATTTCACTCTTAATCCTATCTTTTTATGAAATGAGAGTGATTTCATCTTGATCAAAAATACCTACACAATGGTGAAATTTAATAATGTTTCACAAATGATTGGATTAATATGAATGTTGGTTATTTAAATTCTTGTATCTTGAATTCTCTTCATTTGATAATGTCACGACTTAAGGTCATAAGATATTCTCCACATTCTAGTTTAAAATGCATCTAGTTGCCAAAGAATGATGAAATATTTAATCTATATTGTTGAACAAATGGTGATAAAAAGAGAAGCTTTAAAATAATCAAATCAATATTTTTTACGTTGGGTTAAAATTAGTATTATGAGCTTAAGGAATATCATACAATATATTATAAAATATAAAATGTCATGTATGAAGAGTCATTAAATTTTCTCTTAGTCTTACATTGTTTAACTTCATATATTAAGCTTGATCTTTTGTCACTCAAAAAGAAATAATTCTTAGTAATAAAAAATAGTGTTTCTTTAAATTTAATGTATCATATTTTGATGCATATGAATGGTGAATGAATTAACTTATTTTAATATTAAGATTGTTTTTAATATGTTTTTATTGCTATAATTGAATCTTTTGTATGTAATAAGTGAAACTATGACCCTAAGTTTCATAGAGTAAATGTTTCAATGGGATAACTTTGTATGCATCCAATTTAACTAACATAAAAATAATAGCTATTAGGCAAACACTCTGATTGGATTATAAGTATACTTTTATTAAGAAATGTAGAGTTAATTATTAAGTTACTTTATATTAATCAAATATGGGAGTAAATGTTCATTGATTTATATGTTTTATTATTAAGGAAGGTTGTTGATTAATGGTGATTAATATTTTGTCTTGGAATAAATTGAATAATTAAATTAAAATGAACAGTGTAAATTAATATTTTTGATGTTTATTTCATGAATCTTGGTGTTTTAATTATTTATATTGAGTTGAGTAATACTAATTACAATTAGATGTTGTAATTTTACTTAGCATAAATATGGATATATTAATGAATAAAAGTATAATCATTTGGGTATAAATTGATTTGTTATGATGATGAAATTTAATAAGGAAATAATTTTGAGTTGTAGTTTATTTAAGTTAGGTAAATTAAAATGTATTTTTACATGAAATGGTAATGCATTTAAGGTTGAGTCTTGATAAGTTAGTTTTATGAGAAAAAAATGAATCTTGGAAATATATAGGTCAAAATTTACAAAGGTACAAAAGTAAGCTTATACATCTCAATCTTAAAATACATCAAGGGATGAACTAATTTCTTATAAGTTCAATTCATGACGACATAATCTTAAGTAATTTAAAATTTGTAAACTTTGCTATGATCTTTGGATAAGATTAAGTCTTAGTTGTGTAAACTTGTAAAGTCTTTTAGTACTTTTAGTGTGGAAAAACACTCTAATGGGCTTATTTAAAAAAATAAAATTGAGTTTCAATACATTGGTATCAAATTAATTTTTATACATAGGGATCTCAGGGGGAAAACTTTTTGAATCAATTCCCTACTTCAATCTATAATTTTTTAACTCCTTAGGATGGTTAGAACAATATAGAGAGGAATAGCCAATGTTAATGCCATCTAGGGACATAATAATAATAATAATAATAATAATAATAATAATAATAATAATAATAATAATAATAATAATAATAATAATAATAATAATAATAATAATAATAATAATAATAATAATACAAGAGGTAGAGGTAGAAATCAAGGTAAAGTTTTGGGTCATTTTATGGTCCAAGGTTTTAATTTGTTTATTTAATTATTTTTATTATTAGGTTAGTTTATCAAGTTAATTTAAACCTATTAGTTAGCTTTTTATAACCAACTTCATAAGAATTTTAAATCTTAACTATGTACAAAAATAAAATATAAAATTTTCATTAAATATAATTTTATAATCATTCCTCCCATTTTGGGACTGAACAATGGTATCAGATCACTAGTAAAAATAGGAAAAAATGCATTTGATTGAGATTAAAATTTTGATAGGAAAATTGAAAATGAGTTCAGTTTTGGTGTAGAACTAAGGTAGATGACCTCTTGATATTTTGATTAATTGATTATTTGAGAGCATGAGTTTTTTTTCCAAAATAAAAAAGAAGAGATAAACTACCTTCCTATGTATGATAACTATGGGAGTTGAATAGTGATTTTGATTAATGTTTTAGTCTTTTTCTTTTGTATGGTGATGCCTTGAAAAGAAATCAAATTTGATTTATACAGCTCCACATCAGACCAATATGTTGTATTAATAGATGAATAGAAAATATAAAATATTGAAACTCCACTTGTGTGACATATAATGGCCTCCAATGGTAAATGATAACTGGTAAAAGGCAATATGACTTGTAACAAATAAAGGACTAGACCTTGCATTACATGGCTAAGGTATTTTTTGTTTATTTTGGTAATACCTTAACTTGTATGGTGATTTATTAACATGGTATTTTTTGGTTGTTAAAATGAATGCTTAGATATATATGATTCAAGTTTAATTTTTTAAATAGAAGAGAAGACTAGAAACATTGTGTTAAAATGAAATTAAAAAATAAGCTTGCATTGGTATATAAGGATGCCCCATGCTTTTATTTGGCTAAGTATTGATATTGGTGGCTTGAGTATTGATGGCTAGGTATTGCAGATTTTTAATATTTTTACACAACATATTTGATGGAACCTAAGTAAAACATATAAAATATTATTAGTTTTACATTCCAAGTGAAATTATTTTACAGTGAAGGAAATTTTATTTTATTTTGATTTTTGAAAAACCTAATTTTTTTTTAATAATTTGTCTTCATTATTTCAAATTGGTTGATGGGAATTTGGATGTAATAATTTTGGTGGTCACTTTTATAATAATAGATTAAATGTTAAAAACCCTTTGGAGTCATATTTTGATGAATTTTTCTTTTTGATCTCATTTAAACTTTAAATGAGTTATAAGGGGTGGTAATTTTAAATTTTTGGGTATATAAGGAAGTAATAAGATGTATAAATCATGATTGATTTTTTAAAAAATATTAGAATCATTTTTATATCAAATATACTTAGGAGGGTCAAGGAAAAACCCTAATTATTATTAATTTTATTATTTTATTTTTTTGTAAGTCATGACAAAAATTGTAAGTTTGATATCTAAATTTGGTAGGTTGTCACCTAAAAACTATGAGTAATAGAGTAAGAACATGGATAACACCCAAAGCTTTAATTACTTATGGGAGATCATGTATAAAGAGACCACACCACAAACTAAAGCCATAAAATTGGTTGAGTCCCAAAAAAGTGATAAGCGTGCACTCACACTATTAAAAACATCCTGCACAAAATAGGTTATCATTCATATAGAGGTAGTTAAATCTAGTGCATGGAAATACTAAAAAGCATTAAAGGATTTATATGATAAATAACCTAACTATAAGAATATTTATCTCTTAATAATATTTCTTAATAATAAGCTTAGTATTGACAAAGATGTATCTAAATATCTCTCCCACATGAAAAAAGTTAAGATAAGAATACTACACAATCGATGGAAAAATAGATGATGACATGCTAATTTCTATCACACTGAATGGCCTTCGTTATATATACACCAATTTTTTTAAAATGCTATATGTTAGTGATAATCTTAATGGTGCCACATTTAACTCTATTTGTGAGTTATTTACATAGCATGAGTGATAGTTTTCAAAGAAGAAGAGTATGCCTACTGAAGAGTCTCATTATACAAAGAACATGTCCTATCATATATGTCATCACCATGTACCACAATATTTTTATAAAAATTCTTTAAAATTATCTCTGAGACACTCTCTAATTCATTATTTGAGATACTCACCACACCGTTATATATGGTCTCCATAACATTCTCATCATCACTCTCTATGATATTCAAAATGCAAACATAACCATATAAATTTTTTTCACCAATATGGTTCTTCCAGTGATTCAACTTCTTTTGGTCCTCATCATCACAAGAAAGATCCCAACTATTTCAAATTTGGTTGTATTGTACATTATTAATATGCATGACGTTCTTAATGAACACACTCTCTACATAAATATAAAGTTAAGGAAAATTATTTGGATCATTATAGCATTATATATTCTAGTTATTCTAGATATTTTGATTACTCTAGCACTTACTTTGATTATAAGGCATCCTATATGGATGAGGTATATGGTCCTAATGAACTTGATATCTTGTTCTAATTTATCATTGATTCAATTATCTTGTGTGAGCTACTAGGCTCAAGATTAGGATCTATTTTATTAGATTTGTTTGGCTTGTATTCTTAATTTCAATTCCATTTTCATCTTTCTACATCTGATATTCATGAAAAGGAGAATATAGGATTTTTTGATTTTGATTCTCTTGGTGTAAAACTTCTCATCAGTCACTTGATAGGTGGAGAAGATATAAATTTTGGTTGGTCTTTGATCAACTATTAGTGGCAGTATGAGTTGTTAATGATTGATAACACATTCAATTTTGATCAAAGTTATTTAGCATTTGTTTGAAATTAGGGATATGTGTTATACATAGTAGAATTTGGTGACTTTGATGGGCTTGTGGGTAGAGTCTTATGTAGATCAATGTATTTGTATAGGTTTTGATCATGTTCTATAATACTATGCTATGATAATCACATGGGATGAGCAAACTTGGATCATGTTCATTATCATTTTATTACATAACTCACAGGGCATGATTTTGTATTGAGTGACATTAGTTATGATTAGTACTAGGATGTATAGTGCACTAGTTATAGTTGTTTTAGAATTTCTTTAATGAATTAAAACTCATTGCCCTAGTGTTTTTATTATATACCCCTTAATATCAAGGGAGATTTTATTGCAGCATTTTATGATCCAAGGTTGTGATTTATTTATTTAATTATTTTACTTAGTAGGTAAGTTTGTTTGGTTATTTGAAACTTGTTAGTTGGTTTTTAATTACCAAATTCATAGGATTTTTAAAGCTTGCCTATTTAAAAAAATAAAATATATTCTTTTCACTAAATATAATTCTATAATCATTCCTCCCATTCTAATATTGAACATAAAGGTTGTGGTTCTCCCAATCTAAACAAAAATAAATTTAACCCTCATCCTATTAATAATTTGGGTAGTAACAATGAAGTCCTTGATTCTAATGTAGTTGGAGTTAATCTAATTAACAATATTAAGAGGTCCTAAATGGTATTTTTATATCCTTGAATACCATTAAATTTATAATGGAAACTTAGGAATGAAGGCTCAATAACCTTGAGGATAATCATCAAAAAAGATTTTATGAGTTAGAAAATGAGCAAAGGGAGGAACAAGTACTCTAAGAGTTGACCTTAGCAGTGGTATAACCAATCATTAAGGATATTAATAATATTTTTCCACCTACCTTCTAAATTGAAAAATATGTTGATGTAATTAATCCTTTGATGGTAAACCTAAATAATTATTTTAATTTTCATAACATGCCATGTAATGTGAAAGCTAAGATTGAAACCTATTAGTTGTGATGTTGTTGCCTTATGGTGGAATCATATCTATGATATAGAAGGTTATCTATATATGAATCTTACTTGGTAAATTTTTAAAATAATATTCTAAAAATATACTTAGTTCCAACTTTAAATTTTAAAAAAACACTAATTTTAAGCTAAAGATACTTAGTTCCAACTTTAAATTAAAAAAATCACCAATTTTAAGATGTTGAAACAAGAAAACATGTCAGTCACTGAGTATGAAATAAAATTTATGAATATGTTGCATCTTGTAAATTGTATACATGATGAAGAGAATAAATTTACCAAGTTAAAACTAGGATTGAATTAAATGTTTATGGATCAAATAAATATGATTAATATGAAAAACTTGGTGGCCACCATTGAGTCTATCCATAGGGTAGAAGAGAAGCAAAAATCTTGGCAAAAATCAAGGGAATATTTTAGGAAGAATAGACAATAAAATAAAACTAAAAATCTCTCTCCCACTCTTAAAAAATTAAATAAATTATATCAAAATCAAATTTTTCCATTAATCAATAGTGTATTTGGTAATTTCCAAGTGCATAATAACATATTTAAAGCCCAAAACTCAACAAAATTGGGGTCACATAGTTGAAGCTAGAGACAAAATAACCATTGTGGACCAGCCATAAGAGCCAATGGTATTCCTATCTCACCCATAAGAGTTGTGAATTGTTGTTAATATGGTGATAACCACTAATGGAAGGAATTTTTAAATCTTAAACTTGGCCAATCAGCCAACCATCATGTGTATGAAGTTATCGAATATCGTAATTTTGATTTCTAAACTACTTTGATAGAAACTATAGAAACTTTATTTGGTATTAATGTGTCCATTACAATTTATTTTGGTGATACTTATATATTAAATTCACCTATTTCAACATACAACTGTAGTTTTAAGCCTATTAAATTTAGATAAGGTTAGGAGGTAGAGTTTATTATAAGAAAATGGGCATTGATTTGTAAATTCCTAAAGTAAGATCATATATATTTAGGAGTTTTCAATACTAAACTAAACATGTTTTTATCCATTTTATGATATTATGACTTAAATGTAGGTATGTAATAGATACAACCAAATCAATAAACACTTTATTTATATGGTAAAAGGGTTTGATGCATAGATGATTTTAGCAGAATCATGGAAGTACAAGGAATTTAAAACCCTAAGTCATGAAAATTACTTTCATCCTTATAGTTTAAAAAGGAAATTCATAACTTGGTGCCAATTTTACAATAACGAAATACAAAAATTGCCTAAGGATAATGAACCAATCTATAGATATTTGCATTTTCTTATTGAATTTTTAGATGTATTTTGAGAAAAAAAATTATGTACTTCCTCTTAAACTTGAATTTAATTTATATATAGATATTATGCTAGTATTTTCACCTACTCCTAAGGAACCTTATATAATAAATGTGGTATATTTATAAGAACTAAAGGTTTAACTATAATAAATTTTAGAAAATGGTAGATTTAGGTAAATTGTATCTCCTTGGGGTGCTTAGGTTATCTTTGTAAATAATAAGGATGGAAACTTGAGGCTGTGTGTTTCCTATTAGATTATTAATCAAGTGACAATAAAAAATCCTTATCCATTTCCAAGTATAAATGATCTATTCACTCAAATAAATGGATAAATTGTCTTCTCTAAAATTGATTTAATATTAGGCTCTCATCAACTGATAATCAAGGAAGAAGATGTGCATAAGACTACTTTCTCAACCAAATAGGTCATTATGAATTCATATTTATTCCATTTATATTGTTAAATATACCAAATACATTTATGAACTTAATGAACATTACTTTCATATATTTATTATATAATATTGTATTAGAGAATTTACCTTAATTTGTGCCCTTATTATATGTTTATAGGATTATCTTAAGTATTATGTGTGTGCATTTATTATATTTATAAATTTACTTTATTCTATCCTTTTGAGGTGTCACTCACCTATTTAGTCACTTATAGGCTTTTAGGTTACTTGAATGTAACTCCTCTCCCCCAAATGGCACACACATCCTCTGTAATTATAATAGTATTATGGAAACATGACACAAATGCTAAATCTTTCCTTTGTAAATCATTTTATTTTGTAGTTATTTAAAAAGGGCTCTCATTTCCCTTTATTTATTACTTGATACAACACAAATCAATCTTGTTCATGTAGGCTTACTCTTGCATCGTTGATTCTCTCTTGGCCTAAGTCCATTCTTATCCTAAATTCTTCATACTATTTTAATTGTAGTTTCTATCCATATGATAATTTCCCTACTCATAACATTTATCTTAACTTTTTGATTTGTGTTCACTTAAAATTAATATTATTCCTTAAGTTTTAGTGATTATTCAATGTTTAATTTAATCTTTGGAAACAATTCTATCTTGGTATCAGGGCAACTAAATATCACACTATTTCGGTAAATAAATATGCAAAAACTATTAAATAATTTAAAACAAGCCAAAACTCTAAATCCATATAAAGTTAAAATAACATTTTCTTTAATTTGTAATGTATTTTAGAAATTTTATTCTTTTCCTTTTACGAAATTTATTTAATTTTATCATTATAATAAATATAAAGTTCAAATAGGTTTTTTTGTCCATTCATTAAAATATATTTATAGTATTTTAAATTTTTTGTTTAAAAATATATCTTGAAATAATGTGTATGTAAAACAAACACGAGGATTTCATTAATAATTTTAAGCATAATTTTATTGATAAATATAAATAAATTATTTATTTGAAATGTTAACTTTAATT
The DNA here is from genome assembly GCA_037957365.1 of Torreya grandis. Lineage (NCBI taxonomy): Eukaryota > Viridiplantae > Streptophyta > Pinopsida > Cupressales > Taxaceae > Torreya > Torreya grandis. Next base: position 175,926 of record JARHVA010002839.1, on the reverse strand, counting down.
TAAAAATAAGAAAATTATTCTTTTACAAAATTTGCACAATGAAAACTAAGTAAAATGTAAGTTTTAGTTGACTCTCTAATTACTCCAATTGTGTCTTTTTAAAATGTTTACATATCTAATGTTAATTTATCATATCTTAAAGAGTTTATTGGTTCACATAATGATGTTTATAAACCTGGATTGAAAAATTATGCATTATATGGGTTATTTAGGAGATGGTCTTGGTAAGTGTGAAATTAGCATTCTTGAACTTATTCTACTTGAATTTAATGATCATTGTAAACATATTAGTTTTAATTATTAAACTAATTATCATTAAAATTTTACATCTTATTGTCCTCCACACTGATGGAATTATAATGCAACTCCTTTTGATTATAGTTCTTCTAATCCTCATGATTTGGTTAAAAATGGTTAAACCTTGTGCACATTGTGGAAAACATGGGCATCATGTATCAAAAAGTTGTAAATTATATCCATGCAAATATTATGGTAAATCCAACCACAACACTTTGTATTGTTGGAAAATGATTAAATATCTTACCTCTAGATGTAACACTCTTTGGATTCCTAAAGAGAATGAATATTCTAGATACTTTGATATGTATTCTTTCAATATTTATTATAATGATTCACACATAATATATTTTGAAAGTGAAACATCTTCCTTTTTTCTATTTTGATTAAACTCAAAATCTTTATGCATTCCTTATTTTTTTCTATAATGTAAATATGCTTTATTTAGATATTTTTTGAGTAACTTATTTTCATATAGATGTATGCACTTTATGATGAAAGTTGTCTTTTCTCAAATTTGCCTATTTTTATATCTCCTTATATTACATGTAAATCGTATTTATTAGCGTATTGGTTACTTAATTTGAAATATTGGTTTTATCTTGTTTGTTTTGTAGGGTTTTTTTGGA
>JARHVA010002839.1:130000-170000 GCA_037957365.1 Torreya grandis | reverse complement strand
ATTGTTATAATTTAAATTTAATTATTAATCTATTTTAAGAAATGGATTATTTTTAGTTTTAAGTTAACGTAATTTTTTTAATATACATGTTTGTTTCCTTCTGTATTTCCTTTTATTTTTCCTTAGTGTCTTTTTCTCAAGTTTTAAATTTAAAATCAAATGACTATGCTATTTTCCCTAACTAACGATCACTCAAATGTACCATGAGTCCTCACACAATTGAGGAGTAGGGTAAATTTTAGTGGGATATATTAAAAAATCCTTAGATATTCTTAGGTGAATTAGATTCATAATGGTGGCAAACTAGTTTGGATGTTAATTAATTATTCAAGTGAATTAAGTGATGGAGCATGTGCATCAATATTTTATGAATATAAAACTTCCCTAAATGTAAATATTAATATATATTTGTATTTTTATCAAAATATTATGTAATTTATAAAATAATCATGACAATATGAGTCTATATCCAAATCTTATGGCGTCTAAAAGTTTACTAATTAATAGTGCACTTGCCAATGGATGTCCACATGATGCTAACGACCATCCACATGGTGCCAATGGATGTCAATACCATGTGGATGGATATCAGTAGGTGTTGATAGCCATCAAAATCATTTATATGGTTTTTAACACCATGAAGACATCCATCAACATCATGCATAAATCCTTTATCATCATGTAAATATCTATTAGGAAGTGCACTGTCAGCTTGTCAAGTTATGGAGGCCATAACTTTTTGCATACAGATTCAGATTATGATGATTTTTTTTAAGTTGCATAAATTTTTGAGAGGAATCCAAATATGTAATAATATTTATGTTTTGATTTTTTTTTATGTCATTTTAGGTTATGTATAAGTGACATTAAAATATAGATGACCATCAATATATGTAAACAGCCATTGGCATACGTAGATGGTGATTGACATATGTGGATGGTTGTCAACATACAAAAAATATGTAGATGGATATCAACATATAGAGATGATCATCAACATATTTAGATGATCCTTAATATGTGTTATGTGAGGTTAATGTACATAGATTACCTTTCAATGTATAGATAAAAAAACATTTATATGAATGAAATTATTTTAAACATTAGGTGATCCAACCATAAAATTAACTTACACCTAGAAAATTTAGGTGATTCTAAGATCGTCAATACCCCCAAAAATATTACAAATTTAAATTTATAAAACTAGAATATTCATGAATTAACAAATATTTGCCACTAAAATTTTCCCTACTGAGGAGTGGCTACTTGTCATTCGCTCCTTTTATTTGGCCTCTTTTGATTTAGTCATTTTTTAGTATGTTCTAGGTATCCATGATCATGGTGTATGGTAAAATTCTACATCCCTACTTCACTAAGACTTTTTTAGGCTTATTTGGATAAACATATACCCTCCCCAAAAAATTGATATTTAGACGAGTGTCATGATCTTGATTACTCACTTCAATAATAGTTATAGATATATGAGCCTATCCCTTTGACCTTTCACATGGAAGGGATCATTCCACATGGTGTGATCCCACTTCCTCATGATTTTGAAAATCTTTGTATATGTAAAACCAATAGTATAAAATCTCAGATGCCCAAGATCATGCCACATCACATGAACAATGTTTACTAACTTACCCTTAATTATTTGTATGCTTGAAAGTATTAGGTTAGATCCTAATTATTGATTTTGTAAAAAAGTGCCAAGATCTCACTACATAATGATTATATGATACCTCAACCCTAATAGATGCCTAACTAAACCCTAAGTGAAAGATCAATTGACATATGCCATGGAATACCAACTAGATGACATGCTTACATCCACATCATAATCACATTGGTTAAATTTTATATTCACCTAGCCCATCAAGACTATCAAAAATCTAGCATCCTTTTACCTTTGGACCCAACTATTGAGTCTACTAATTTGATTTTATTTTGAGTCTAATTCATTAGTTAAAGATTTAAAATTAACTATGCTTATTGATTATATTTTATCTAAATACTTGATCATTCATATGATGGAATAGATTAATTATATCTTTGGTGAGAATCCTTATCTTTATTTACTAATTTTACAAGCTTTTCATCCTCTCTTTTTCAACATTTTTATACTTAGTCAATTTTCATAAACATTGAAGTCTAATGGTTAGACTATTTATTTAAAGTCTAATGGATAATTTTCTATCTTACAGGTCTAGATTAACCAAGTGGATACCACCTATCAACATCTCATGTATTCAATTATTTGTAATGCATTTAATAAAGATCCACATCTTTGGATCTATTGGATGCCTAAGATCGTATTGTGTGGCATGATCTTACCTCTCTAAGACCTTTGAATGACTAGGATTGAGTGATCAGCAAGTAGACCATCTAGATGAATCATATTATGTCATGTGACATAATCCCACTTCTCTATGCATCTAGATCAAGCAATATTAGTATGATAAGGTTGATATCAAGTAAGTCTCTAATATTATTCCATGTGGCATAATCTTGTGACTTTGGGGAAGACAAGACATAAAATAATGAATGAGGACATTCAAAGCTCTCTGTGAATGAGATCTTACCACCTATCAATATCTCATTACATCATAGTCTAAATAAAATTCAAGACCCTCAACAATGTATTAATTAGTGATAATTTGACACATCACATGTTTTTAACATATTAAATAAACACTAGCCTTTAATGAAGTTAAAAAAATTAGACACATGGAATGACCTTTCCAAAGAATATATGTGAACCTCAATGAATAGAATCAAAAGCTAATTTGACACCAATTTTTCCCATCTATCCTATAAAAATATATGAATTAGATCATGAGTCTAATAAAATTTATGTATTCATTGAATATCTCCTTATCTAGTTGAAAAATGATTGTAAAAACATATTCTAATGCAATATAAATAGTGGATTAAATCAAAAAATCATGTACAAATCAAGATCAATAGGTGAGGATCATAAAAGGACAAAATTAACTTAACTAGGAATGATCACCATAGTGAAGTATTTGATCAAATCTCAAATGAAATATTTATAGTTGGAAGATAAATTTTCTCCCAAACATTCAATACATTATTAAACTGATCAAAGGGATTGAGATTCATTTGGACATGTGTGAGTTGAAATGATGCATTAGTATGATACTTCCATTTTAATATTATTTAATGGAAATATGTACTCAAAAGAGATGATGTTACCTTGAATATAATCACACATTGAATTTGTGCCCTACTTTGGACCTTTTATTTAATGTTTGTATCCACTTGATGGGTTTTTTGAGAGATTTTTGGAAGGTCTATATAAAATATAACAATATGACATAGTTAGGGCCTAGTTGATTAGGTGTTATAAACTATAGTAGAAGGATGAACATTAATTTATAACAATTTCATATTTATTAAGTTATTTTTTATTATGAGTAATGTTATTGTGAAGTATTTTTCTATAATTAAACTAACTTGTGTAGATCCAAACATTATTTTTAAAGAAAATATCTATCAAATTGAAAGGAATTAAAGGATATAGATCATTATATACACATTTATATCATGATTTTATCCATATTTGTTCATATATAAATACCTCAAAATATTTGATCATATATGTTAATGGTTGTGTAGATTGGTTAGGCATTAGATTGATTCCTTGGAGTTCATCTAAGTCAAATGAAACATAATTATTCTATCTAAAAAATAGGATTACATATTTTTATTTACCCTCATATTTTTATCTTTTTTATATATCTATTAGAGTAGGTATAATAGATCTGAATGTTAAAATCCATGTTTAACAACTTTATCTTGATTCCAAATCTTGTTATTATTTTTAATGCATTGTTAAAACCATATATTTAATGAATAATTATTGAGTCAATTATATCTTCAATATAAATTCATTTATTATAATTTTATGATAAATTTATCCATATTACCATAATTATCATTTGTCTCTGAATTTATTTCAAATAAGCCCCTTGAAATTGAATTATTTTACATCATATAAATTACCATGCAAGCCAAGATATGGTAATAAAAGTTATTGGAGATATTTATTCTCCTTTTAGGAGAGGTTAGGTGGATCTAAACCTACCTAATTTGGAGTGTTAAAGAACCCATCTATTATGATCTAGATTACATACCCTGTTTCATAGACTAATTTATATTTTTAGCATATTTTTATATCATTTAGCAATACTTTTAGAGCTACTATTTTCACAGTGTTTCACTAGTGATGTTATAATTTGATTTAGATCATGTTTATTTAGTTTTGATTGAAATTTTATTAAGTAATGTAGCTATGATTTATATTTCAAACAAGGTGAATTTATTATCATGATTAGAACATTAATTTTGACTCAGTTCTTATACTTTATACTATTTAGTTTGGTCATATTATTATGTTGTTTAGGTGCTACTAATGACATTTTTTGGATGTAGGTATAGGTATATGAGCTGGGGATAGTGGTGGAATATTTATACACATAATATTTTTAAAATTTTATCAATTAATGATTTTCTTTATCTTGTAGGAACCCATTGAGTCTCAATCTCTTTGAGTGCATGCCTTAAGGGGTGCACTAAAAAAGGGGTAGGCAGACCATTAGTGCTTCACAAGATTATTGTCCCTTTTACCACATGTTATATACACACTTTTCTCCTAAAAAAACCATTATCATAATATTTTTTTCTCTTTTACACAATCCTCTAGTCTTTTACCACCTTGAGTACCCATTTTCCTAACCTAAAGCCTCTTTTGATAGTTTACATGACTAGGTCAACTAGGTCAACCTTATCAGTTGAAACTTTTGGAGGAACTTAAGGTTAAATATGACTATATATATACAATAATATATCCATTATTTATATAAAAAAATAATAATTAAGATATATTTCACATCTACTTATCCACCGTTATACTTGAGGATAAAGCTTAGGGTTTCATACTTTCTTTGGATATATGGATTTTGTCTTGTGGAGAAGTCTTTTGGATGTATTGATAGCTTGTGTATCTTATATATAAATTATATTTTTCATCCTTACATAATAAAAAAAACCTCTTTTGAATAACCTTTTCCAAGGGAGTGTTTGAAACTCATCAAGTTTATCTTCAAAGGAAATTATTCCTAACTTTATTCCTCCTTTATAAGAGTGGATAGATATGCATTTACACTTCTCTTCCATGCATTAGGATTATGTATACTTTAAAATTAGTATATGTCTCTTATGCATGTTTAATTTTAGTGTTTATTACCGCTGCTTTGTGCTACAATATTTGGTGAGCATTATATTATATTTATTTGCTTTACTTGTTATTAATATAGTAAATATGAAAATATGGGACATAGTTAGGGTTATTGCATAGTTTTTATTGATTAGAGGATTTAGAACCCTCCCCAAAGATATTATTATGGTAAAATATCCCCTAATTAGGTTTGGTGGATCCATATTTGTCATGTTCTTGATTATCTAATATATCCCCAATCAAAAAAGTAAGTCGGGTATATTTTCTCTAAGATATAATTAATTTGTAGATCTAATGAATTTATGATTGCATATATCTTGGTGAGCCTAATGTGAATCTAACCCTTGTAGGGTTTATTTCATTATTTTATTTTCTATAATTTAATTTTTATTTTTTTATATTTGTGATACTAGGTTGACAAGGATGATATAGTTTCTAACTATTGTGCATAGGTTTAACACACAATCACATCAAAATGACTATGTTATTTCTACATAGTTCTTCATTAGATATAGGTTATTGGATCAAATAGGTCAACACAATAATATTATTTACTTCTAGAGAGTAGATTATGTTGAATAGGTTGAATTAGTCTCTTATTTAGCTCAAAAATAACAAACTAGGTTAAACAGGTAGACATAATATCATAGTCAACTTCTAGATAACAAACTAGGTTGACCAGGCCAATATAGACATCTTAAATAGGCTTCATCAAATAACAAATTATATAACTACGATGACCTAGTAGACAAAATTGGTGGAACTTGAAATTAGAATTCAAGGAACTTCAACAAAAATTTTACAATCCTTAGCATCTTCCAACCCACCAAAGTTTCTCTCTCTCTCTCTCTCTCTCTCTCTCTCTCTCTCTCTCTCTCTCTCTCTCTCTCTCTCTCTCTCTCTCTCTCTCTCTCTCTCTCTCTCTCTCTCTCTCTCTCTCTCTCTCTATTTATTTCTCCCTTTGATTTATATTTTTCAAAGTTTCTAGTCTTCAAAAATAAAATCATATAGTAAACTAGGTCGACTTAGTCAACCTAATTTTGTATTCCATCTTATGTATAAAAGACTAGGTCAACCTAGTGTTGATGCCTGAATATGTATCATAGGTTATCAAAGTGTTAAATAACACTTGTCATTTTAGAATTATAATAATTTAGTACATGATTTGTAGGTGGTGATAATCATGTTATATATTGATGGAATAAAGGTAAATTAAGTAGACTATTTCATAATATTTATAATGGTTGGTAGTTGGGAGACACTATGGCTTGATAGTTAATATATGCAAAATATTAATTATGCTATGATAAAAATGGTGAATTATGATCAAGAACTAATATAAATATTAATATAAGATAGATATTTAAAAATAAAATTAAGTTAAATTGATCAGGTTAAAAAATAGTAAAAGGAAAATCAAGGAAGAGAAGAGATGTTGTTGATCTTCATTCCAAACATTATGACAAAGTTTAAATATCGTCTAGGTATACACTTAACCAATTTATGACATGAATTAGCATAATCTCAAATCCTACCACACATCAAGTAAACATCTAAGAAATGTGACAAATAATTAAAATAAGAACCAATTTCACTTTAAATATTTACCCCTACAAGCAAATATCATTAACCCAAATGCTATAAGAGTATAAAATGAAATTGACCTAATAAATTTAAATTAACCTAGGATTGGCACAAGTTAACATCTTTTCATTCAAATTTACATACCAGAAATTCATAAGAACCATTCAAATCTAGAAGTCATAACAAACAAGTGAGAGAGAAGTTAGGATAACAAAAGACACAAGCAAATTTTGACAAACTTTGTAGAATTACTTGCTTATATTATTTTCTAAAAAGTTATAATTAGTTCTGGATTAAAAAATCCATCCCTCTTTACAATTTACAACAATCCTTTTATAGGATGTAAGGAATTATGTTGGTCAGTCCTATCTAATTAGAAAAGTATAAGTTTTAGGATAGTTGTACTTTCTACAAATGTTTTATAATACACTAGACTTTCCATAATGGATTGATCTATAGGCAATGTGTTTTATAAGATGTACATGCATATATAAATAAAATATTCCATTTAAAAATATATAATTTTAATCTATATAAAGAATATTTCTAATTCAACTAATCTAACTTTGAGAACCCTCTATTATAATTTTGTCTCTCTAGCAACATCTTCATTTTCTAATGTTTCTCCTCAATTAGTTCAAGGTTGATATTTGGTTTCATGAATATCTCCTTAATATGACCTACTAAGCTCTTATGGTCTTTATATATCCTTCTTAATGCCTTTTTTATGCTCTTGTCTTTAGTGATCTTTTCTTTTGTTGTTAGCATCATGTACTTGATCATGTTTTTGTCCATAACAATCTTTCCTTGGATTTTACCCTTCATCAGGGATGAGGCCTAAGGAACTAAATGCAAAAAGATTGGTGATCATGGTTTCTAGTAAGTTATCCATCCTGTCTTATAATAATTTATCATATTCAATGAGGTTTTCTATGTTCTTAGACTAGGTGATCAAACCTTTGATCTTGTCCACAAACAATCCTATGACTATGTTTAGATGAGTCGAGCTAATTATTTTGAAATTATATATTTAATCTTCAATAAATATATTGAGAAAATACTTTATTTTATACCTTATTCTCTAGCATTAGCTTTGCATTTATTGAAATTACTCACTAGTGGTCTACAGTTCTATTATTGATTGAAATACCATTACACATGATAATTCAACTTTTTTGGCTTGATTATGGTGAATACTAAGCTAAACTAGGGCTCATATATATGCTTATATATTTTTGAATGTTTTTAAAATGCTCTAATAATGATAGTTGTCTGAACTTACATGAGCTTTGTTACTTAGATCCTAATTAGATTATGTGATTATGCCCTTGTATTTATTAGGTCTAAAAGATCTTCTACTTGGATCATTATACTTATGTGGCTCTGATGTGGCATCTTGTGGCATCCATGTGGTATTTTCTTGGAATTTTGATCATTCATATTTAAAAATTCAAACTTTCCCTTTAAAAAATTATTGCTTGATTTCTCATCATTGGATCATCCTTGCACAGATCAACATAGACCATCAATCTCAATCCAGTAACTTGAACACCATTATATTCTCACTACATTCCCCATGGTTATGACACTTGTCACTTTTACATTCACTTGAAGCTTTGTTGAAATGTCAAAATTGATCTCACACCATTTATCTTCATTTCATGGATAAATCACACTCCATTGATCTTGTTCTGTTGAATTATACTTCCTACTCTATGGACCATTTATCTAAATATATACACTCATCTATGTACAATAAATATTTAAAATATTCTCTAGATTTAATTTATGGCCCAAAACTATGCCACATGTCATATTTGGATTCATATTGAATTTTTAATGATCATCACGTACTATTCAATCATCCTCATCTAATTAAATGAACTCCATTAAATCTTTATCTTTGAGTTCAAATGCCATTATTTGTTGAGTGTTATTTAGATGAGATTGTGACACTTATCAATTTCTCACTTATCCCAAGGCTGTATTGATGTTTTAACTTAGTATGCATCATTAGATCAATCTTTCCTGAGTAAATGTGTAATGTTGATCTCTAGAAAATGCTCAAGCTTTATCTTAGGGTTAGGATCTTGCATTTTAAACATTAATCTTACACCATTGATCTCATTCATCTAGGCAAACATAGATCATTTATCCTATGACTATAAATGACATTTAAGTTAGTGCTCAGGAAAGATACAAAACTTAGCATAGTGTTTTGGACAATGGTTTTATTTCATATGTAATAAACATAGGCTAGACCTGAGAAAAAATATTTTAAGCTATGTTTTGAGAAATAATAAAATGGACCCTATGAATAATCAAAGACATAGCACATAGATTTTAGCCTAAGGTTTTTTCTATTAATAAAAATAATTAACTTTAGGGTAAGGATTTTAGGCTAAGTCTATAGTAAAAGGGACCTTTTGTTTAGCTAGACCATGCTAAGATAAAAGGGAACAAATGGGGCTTAGGATGTGAAGAACTTAGGATAAATATTTTGGACTAAGGTTTTGGTTGTGTTAATAAACAAGACTAGGACCTTAGAATAAAATATAAACTAAGTCAAATTAAAGTGTCCTCATAACAATTTAAATAAAAGTTCCTACCAAATTTGAATTCAAAAGGAGTACTTAGACTAAATCTATATTCAGGATTTTATCAATTCAAATATGAACTTAACTCATCGTTTAAAAACCAAAGACTAGTAAAAGGGGTAATTTAAAAAAAAACATTGAGTATTACTTATTTCAAATGAACTCCATTAAAACTAGAACCTAAAAAAAATATATCTAATGTTAGCAGTTTTAGATAAGATCAAACCAAAGCCATAAATAAATGAGCCAACTAGACCATGGTTTGGATTATCTTCAAATAAATATAAAGTTTAAAACACTCTAATGATACTCTAATTAGATGAATTTTCAAATTTAGGGTACAAATTTACATGATTTAAGATAAGGGTCCCCATTTTTTAGAAATGGGGGTATGTTAACCTCAACAAATGGCAACTTCTAGGGGAAACATAGAAATATGTTATAATTCAAAGAATTTAGTTTAGATGAATAATTATCTACTTATTCCATTTGATCAAGCACCATTATTAATATTAATTCATGGTTAGAATATGTCTTGCACATGTAGAATTATGATCAAACATCAAAACACAGCCATACAGTGTGTGTCATTTAATTTCACTTACTTATTGCCATAGGATTTAGAGAAAAACTTCTAGGTTCATGAGATTAACCATTAACATTAACTTTTATCATGTTTGGTTATTCATTAAAAACCATTTTTTAGTTTAGGGAAGGCTTGGTCATTACTTTGGTACTAGCTAGGCATCCATATCACTAATAGAGATGGCATTGGGTCAACTCACCACATTTCTCTAGTATCATCTAGGCATATATAGCCCTAGTGGAGATTACCAGAATCACCTTTACTTATAAATATCTTAAATTTTTCAAAAAGGTTCTTATTTTTTGTATTTTTCAAGTCATTTTGACTTTGTAGCAAAGGTTAGGAACTAGGTAATCCATGTTTTGAGATTTGGTCAAGTGTTTTATCTTCAAATAATAATCCTTGGTTGTAAAATTTATCCTATTAAATTAATATTTTTTAAGTGCAAGCATGACTGTATCCTAATAATTTAGTATCTCATCCCTTAAAACCGAGATTAGATCAAAACAAGGTTTATAATCTTAAATAACAATTAACCTATTTATTATTCTTTACTATTTTCTTTGAGCTAATTTTCTTCATGTAGGTATTAGGCATCCATGTCTCTCTCTTTAACTCCTTCCAAAGGATCAACAAAAATATTGTCATTCCATAGTTCATCTAAGAACATGTCTAGTATCTTCTTAGGGTGAGTATTTAATTCCTGACAAACCATATGTTCATCCTCATCAAGGATAATGCAATTATGGATTGTGATATATAGCCCATAATGATTTATATGTAAATGTGCAATGGGCTTAGCCTTAATGGATACCTTGGTTGCATATCTTGTCTTGAATACCATGTATATTTAGTCTATTACAAGGTAACCTTTGATCTTTGATGTGAATTATTTATATAAGCATAGTACAAAACAAGGAGGTACATCAAGGATCAATACATTTTGAACCAATGATACACTAGGACAAACATGCAAATTTAAGTTGAGATCCTTGATGATACTTGATGGATTGGTGGAAGAATCATCAAGTTGCAACACTCCCTTAGACTATAGCTCATATTTTAGACCAAGCTGGTCTACTATAGACTTTATCATTACTAATTACTATACCCACTAACTACCAATAAATTATTTGTTAAAGAGTCACTCATGATTACTAAAATGTAGAAGGGGGGAGTTTTGACCACCTTACTTGATTACCCTTCACTAGGTCCTTTGGATACATTTGTGAGATCCACATTCTCCTTGACTAGTGATTTCTCAAAAGCATTTATTCTTGACAACCCTTCTTGGAAGATGTCTACCTAACTAGGTATGGATATCATATCCCACATTGTCATACTCACATTGGAACTTTTCATTTATTCCATAATGTTTATGGGTGAACCACCAACATTTGGTTTTGCTTTGGGAGCCACAACTGCACTTTGAGTTTGTGAGTTTTAGGAAACAAAGGCATTCCCATAATTTTTATTCCTTGGAGGTATTGGAACCTTTGAAATAGAATTAAGTTCATGTGTATTTTATATTAAAAAATAAATGGTTGGAAGTTCTTTTATTTCTCCCTAGTTACCATCCATGTTCCTTCTTTTGAGTCTTGTATTTACTGCCACTAGAATATATGTCTGGCTAGACATAGCTTACTGATTGAGTATACAACACTTTTCTTGATCATAATTCACAATTATATCACCAAAATGGCTTGGTCCTTGATTATGTATTTGACCTTCTTGAGGATCTTTTAGTTTTGTCATCATGGGTACCTCTATGTTCTAATCCATAAGAGATTGATTGTACCCATAATTGGTAGCTTGTTGTCATTAATCTTTGAAATATTGGTTGAAGTTAGTGTTTCGGATGATGGATTGCCAAAATATGGATTCTAAGGCATGGTACCCTCAGCTTCTTTATTAAAATTATTCTACATTAGTACCAAAGTGTTTAAAGTTTTTACAACATTTAGATTATAGTTGCTCTATCTATTATAGTTAGGCTACCCTTATCCTTGTTTTTGAACTTGGTATTTACCTTGGATGTTTCCTTTATAGAGTGTCTTATTTGCTGTATAAGCTTACTACGAAGGTTGATATGAGGCTTGGTAAGGCATATTGAAAGCTTGATGCCTTTTAACATTTACCAGTTCATTAACCAAATATTAGAACATGCTCTTAATCTCTTGAAAGTACTTTTATTCTTAGGAATCACTAGATCCACTAGTGGAAGCCTTTTCTTACATATTTGAGGGCATAGTAGCCATTATAGGAATAGGAGGGATGAAATCAAGGGGAGTAATATAAATAGGGGTGGTCTAATTTTTGGGAACAAAGGCATTGGTGGTCTAGGTGTAAGCTTGTAAGCCTCCACCAAATAATTTTTTACTCTAATTACCACCTCATATTAATTTGGTAATGTGTACTATATCATTATTGCAATGTCACTATTAAGGGATTTAAAATAGTATAAGAAGGAAACGTTAGGGGTAGGCCTAATATAGACTAGGATTCTATCTGAAGTCTTTTAGAACCTTGTGTTCAAGTCTTGCATAAATTCATGAGGGGATATTTTTATTGTGATAAAATACTCTACAAGTGAAAAATAGTCACTTTTGTCTTCAAATCTCTTACACAATACATCCCCTAATTTATCCCCATAATGTAATAGAGTTAGCAATAAGGATTCTATACTAGTTTAGGGCTATACCTCTGAAAGAGATGGATAATAACATTATTGTTACATTTTACTCATTGATATCATGAACATTGAATAATTTATCTATATCCATGATATTTTCAAAAGGGGTCATAGCTTGGTCTCTAGTAAAATAAGGGACACATTTAAGAGATGCTATTAGAATAGAATCATATTGACATAATGAACCCAAAAACTATCAAGACAAATAAAATTACCAATAGGATAAGATTATGAAAAATAACTTGTAATGATTCATACCTAATGACTTAAAATAATTTAGACTTGACATGTAAAAATTGAAAAAATCTAAAATCTAAAAAAACCATATTTTTTTAGTAGCCACTATTTATATTAAGTTTTACATGCAAGCATGCATGGCTCTAAAAACTTCCCAAAATAACCTAAATACTAAAATTATCCTATGGGATGAAATTCAACTAATGTTGATGTCTGGTTCTAAAAATATACAATTTATAAAAATAGAATATTCCTAAAAAAGTCACTAAATGGTAATTTTATACCCTTAGATGATCATGTTTGGCCTCCAAAAAAATATTAAAATAAAATATAAGCAAATATAATAGATTAGGGTAGAATATAAATTTCCTATACAATATTTTTGGCACATGGAAGAGCTTAAACAGAGCTATGGGTCAAAATTTATGGCCTCTAGAAGGTTGGCCTATAGTTTCTACATCATTCTCCTATGGTTGAAAACAACTCAACTCCTGTGAGTTTCCCTAATTGTACTACTACCATTTTTCCTTGTCAATATTATTCAACTCCATTTCTATAATCTAAGTGTTATCTTCTTATTTCAATCCTTCCCACTACACTGAATACCTATTATAATTCCCTTGCCTTGTGTTCATTGTCTTTATATCCAAAACCTACACTATTTTTTATTTTTTCTTCATTGGAACTTGTTGCTCGAAATTTACTTCTTCATATCATAGTCACCATATTCTCCATGTAATTCATATAAATCTAAAACATTAAATACTAGAGATTTATCAAAATTCTATGGTAAACTCATCTCATAGGCATTATCATTGATGTTCTTCACAATTTTGCATTGTCTAATTTTTTTGTACTTCAAATTATTGTATGTGCCTTTTGGAAATATCTCTTTCCTAAAGTAAAACATTACTAAATATCCTTCTTCAAATACCTTGAATCTTATTATAACATCTACTACTGATTTATATTTCTCATTACTTTCATATAACTTTCTTCTTACTCCTTACAACTGCTACATACGCTCTGCAAATGCTTATGCATCATCATTAATTTGATCTGCAATTGGAAATTTTAACAAATATAAAATACCCATAGGATTTCTCCTAGAAATAATTTAAAAATGTTACTTTCTTATAAATCTATTCACTGAACTTTTATATGCAAACTTGGCTTATGGTAAATCCAAGTCTCATTACTCAGGCTTCTCTCCCACTATGCATCTCAACAAATTTCCCAAGCTCCTATTCTCAAATTCTATCTATCCATATATTTATGGGTGATATGCACTACTAAATTATATCTTATTACCCATATTATTCCATAAATTCCTCTAAAAATGACTTATAAATTTCATGTCCTTATCTAAATTAATAGTTTTTGGAACACCATGCAATCTCACAATATCCATAAAGAATAATTTTGAAACTCTAGTGGCATCATTTATTTTTTTACATGTAATGAAATGAAACTTATAAAATATATCTACAATAAACAAAAATTGAATCATTACATCTCTATGTGTTTATAAATCCCAACACAAAATCTATTTTCAAATCTATCCATGGTCCTCTTGGATCTGGTAATGGCATGTATAGTCTAGAATTATTTGTATGTCTTTTATCCACCTGACATATTATATACCTTGAAACATACCTTGTCACATCTCTCTTCATATTTGGCCAAAATTACTTTTCCCCAAAAAAAGTTATTGTCTTCATCTTACCAAAATGTCTAGCCAAACCACCACTATGTAATTATCTTATTATATTGTCTCATAAAGACCCGACTAATATGCATAATTATTTCCCTTGGAAGATATAACCTTATTATATAATATACTCATTATTAATAACATCTATCTCACATATTAATGGATTCCTAAACTACTCAACTACCTTGATAAAATATGGATCAATATCATATAATTCTTTAATAGATTTAAATCCAACTACTTCACTCACCATAGTAGTTAATAACATTACCCTTCTGATCAATGCATCAACTACTTGATTCTATTTTCCTAATATATGTTTCAACACAAAATTACACCCTTGCCATAAAGAAACCCACATTGTATGCTTATTATTCAAATTATTTTGCATATTCACATACTTCAAAGCCTCATGATCTGTAAATAGGATAAACTCCTTAGGCACTAGATAATGCCTCCAATGTGTTAATCTTTTTACAATTGCATAAAGTTCAAAATCATAAGTATAATACATTTTCCTTACCTCATTCAATTTCTCATTAAAATATGCTATTGGATTTCCTTGTTGACTCAACACAACACCAATTCCCACAAATGAAGTATCACAATCAATCTCAAACACTTTGTTAAAATTTGATAATGCTAAAATTGGAATTTTTATAATATTATTCTTAAAAATTTAAAAAATTAATGTGGCTTCTCTAATACATGAAAATTCTTTCCCTATCATACAATTTATTATTGGTGTCACAATACTAATAATTTTTTTAATAAATTTTATGTAAAAATTTGTTAAACGATCGAAACTTCTTACCTCTATAATTATTTTTAGAATAGGCCACTCAAAAATTGCCTTTATCTTTCCTTCATCCATTTTCACACCATCTACAAAAACTACAAATCCAAAAAATATTAAACTATTCTACATGAACCTGCACTTCTTCAAATTTACATACACCTCCTTTCTTAAAAAAATCTATTACCATTCTCAAATGTTCTAAGTGTTCTTATTTAGTCTTTGAATATCAAAATATCATCAAAATAAACAACCAAATACCAATATATTCTTGTAACAATGTATTCATCACCCTCATAAATGTGTTAGGTGCATTAGATAATCTGAATGGCATCACCATCCACTCATATAAACCATCCCTACTCTCGAATGCATTTTTCCATTCATCTCCTTCATGAAGTCAAATCTGATAGTAACCACTCCTTAGATCAATCTTGGTAAAATATTTTGATCCTACAAGTGAAGCCATCATATTATTTAAATGAAGTATATGAAACCTATACTTTTTTTATAATTTTATTAATTGTTTTACTATCCACACATATTCACCATCCTCCATCTTTATTTGGAATTAGCAATGCTAGTGTTGTACATGGACTCATGCTCTCCCTTATCACCTTCTTCTTTATCAATTTAATAACCTATCTATTTAATTATGCATGCTTTTTTGGATTCATCCTATAAGTGTCTTGATTGGGTAGAGCTAATCCTAGAATAAAATCAATGTGATATTGTATATCTCTCTTTGATGGTAAACCATCTGGTAACTCATTAGGCATAACATCTACATATTCTTTCAACACTCTTTTTATTTATATTGGTATTATCAGCATTTTGTTTCTTCATTATTTTCTAATAATACATAACAAAAACCTGCTGCCTTCATATCTTGGATAAATTATTTAGTACAAAGCATGATTTTTGTCTTCTCTTCCTCTATAAGAGGTAAAAAAACCACCTTTATACCACATTTACAAAAAAATTATGTGTTATTTGCTCCATCTTGAACTACTTTCCTATCAAATTACCATGGTTTCCCTAATAACATCTGACTTGCATCCATTGGAATAACATCACACCATATTTCATCATTATGATTTTTTCCTATAGAAATATTAATAATCACCTCTTATCTACTATAACCTCATTCCCTTTCTTAAACCATTAAATACGATAAGGATTAATATGCTTTACACATTCTAGATTTAGTTTCTCAATCATTTCCTAAGAAACCATATTTTCACAACTACCACCATCTATAATTACTTTGCATACCTTTCCACTTGAAGTACATCTTGTTCGAAAAATATTTGATCATAGCCATGAATCACCACCTTATCTATTTTACACTTGTTCCTTCCTTGGAGTGATCATGGATATTCTTATCATGAGATTCTCTCGAACATCTGTTGGTGCAACTTTAATATTCAACTCTTCTATTTCAGCTTCAACTAGAATTACTCTTGGGCAATCTTCTTACCTTATTTCTTGATCTTGATATTGTTTAAAATCAAATCTTCTATGCCCTTCTTCTCCACATATATAATAGATATAATATTTATACTAATTCAGGAACCATCCTCTGGTACCACCATAACCTCATCCTCTCTAAAATCCTATTCATCTTTATTGGTATTGAAACCCCTACCTATTATCATCTTGCCTTTCTACACTACATGATGATTCACCTTTAATGACATTAAATCCACCTATTGTGGTATTAAACCAACCTCATCCCCTTATTAAATGGGATACACCTCTTTTTGGACCAATATATGTCCTTCTAAAATTATAGCTATTTTGTTTTTCTTCTACCTTCAAAGCTGATTGATAAGCCTCCTCCATGTTATCTATTCTATGCATGATAAATTCATATTATATAGAAAGTTTAAAACCATTTTCATACCTTACATCTATCTACTCTTATGTTTCATCATGCACTACTTGTATGGAAAAAATATTAAATTCATCTATATACTCTTGTATACTATGATATTTTTGCCTCAAATTTTAAAAACTTCTATATAGGGTTTGTTCATAATCCATAGGAATAAAATTTTCCCTCAAATTGTTCTCCATACTTTTAAATGAGTTAATTTTCTCTTTACCTTTTCTCTATCTCTCTTTTCGTATGTTATCCCACCAAATCATTGCATGACTTTGTATTTTCATGCATGCAAACTTCACCTTATTGTTTTCTCTCATAGTCTTCCACTCGAAGAACCTATCTATGATATTAGTACAATCCATCAACTCATATATTTTTACACTATCTCCATAATATGGAACATCAAACTTTATTCTTTCATTTCTTCCTTCTAAATCTTGAACCATCCTCTCTTCCATTTATGGTGGCTACTCTTGTTATTCTTCTTCTTGTTGAACATCTTCATCATGATCTGTCTTCCTCATCACCACTTTGTCTTCTCTACTAATTGGTGATAACATTTTTTAATTATTTAAATTTCCTTTATAGACTTTTGATAGTCCATTTCATCTGTACAACACCTCCTTGTCCTCTTTCCATTCTTTACTCCTTTAAGATTTGAACTTGACTCAAATACTAGATAATAAATTCAAAAACTATCAAGACAAATAAAATTACCAATAGGTCAAGGTTTTAAAAAATAACTTATATTGATTTGTATTAAATGAATCTAAATAATTACAAGCCCAAACCATGCTTAAATAAGCCTCAACTAAAAATTGTGAGTTGACATGCCAAAATTCAAAAAAACTAAAATCTAAAAAACTATCTATTTTTAGTAGCCAATATTTAATATGGTTCACATGCAAGCACATGAGGATCTAAAATTTTCCGAAAATAACTTAAATAATAAAATTAGCCTATGGGAATAAATTCAACTGATGTTGACATCTAGTTATAAAAATATATAATTTTTAAACATATAAAACTCTTAGAAAAAACATTAAACATTAATTTTGGACCCTCAAATGATCATGTTTGGCATCCAAAAAATATAAAAATAAAACCTAAGTGGATAGATCAACTCAGGGCAGAATTAAACTTTTTGATATGGTCATTTTGGCACATGGAAGAGCTCAAACAGAGTTACATATCAAATGTTATGGCCTTAAGAAAGTTGGCCTATTTTTTCTGCATCATGAGGGAGGTTCTAAGGACTTTAACCATTAAAGGACACAAAGGGTAAAAATTTATGGGATGTCATGGTAATGGAAGGGTTTAAAAAATATCTTCTTACAAGGGTAGGCCTTGAAATTGACATAGGGAATAATTTGCCTTTATATTGGTGTGTATTAATAAACTTTAACCTTTTGACTAAATTTAAAGGCAATTCCACACATTCAAATGGAATACATCTATAATATGACCTTATTATCAACTTTGGCATGAGGTTTAATCATTTCTCTACTACTATAATATTGAATCTTCTTTTGGAGTCGCCAGATGGTGTTGATTGGAAGCTATAACTATTGTAAATTGATCAAACCATCATCAAACTTTGACAAATCTTCTTTGAAAGTATGTCCTAAATGGTGTTGCTTGGAAGCTATAACTATTGTAAATTAATCAAACCAACATCAAAATTTGAAAAATATTCTTTGAAAGTATGTCCCACCAAGCATGATAGAAACTATTGTAGTTTTAATTTGTACCCTTAGAGAGGGTTATTCAATCCCTTTCTAATTGAGCTACACTATTGTAACAACCCCAAGATATGGGTCACCTACTATCTTTTGAAACCTTGTGTTAAAGTCTTTCATAAATTTAGGGTCAACTACTCTATAAGTGATTAATGGTCAATTTTTTCTTCAAAACTCTAACATAATGAATCCCCTAATTGATCCCATGATGTAATAGAGTTAATATCAATTCTTATATACTAGTTTAAGGCTTTACCTTTGAAAGAGATGACTAATAACCTAACTGCTACATTTTACTCATTGGTATCATGAATGTTGTAGAATTTGGCTATATCAAGAAGTGTTTAGAAGGGGCTGTATCATGGTCTCTAGTAAAATAAGAGACACTTTTAAGATATGCTACTGAAATAAGATCATATTGATGGAGATCCTTAATAATTTAACCATTAAAGGCTACAAAGGGTAAAACTCTAGGGGATGCCATGGAAATAAAATGGTTTAACAAATATCATATTGCAAGGGTAGGCCTTGAAATTGACTTAGGGATAGATTTGTCTTTATATGGGTGTGTATTAGTAAACCTTAAACTTTTGACTAAATTTAAAGGTAATTCAAAAAACTCTAAGGGTATAACTCTAAAAGTTAACCTTGTTATCAACTTTGACATGAAGTGTAGTCACTACTTTGCTACTAGAATGTTTAATCTTCTTTGAGAATCGCTAGATGTTGTTGATTAGAAGCTATAACTGCTACAAATTGATCAAACTAGCATCAAAATTTGACCAATATTTTTTGAAATTATGTCCCACTCATTGTGCAATAAACTATTGTAGCTTCATTTTTCACCCTTAAAGAATATTCTTTAGACCTTTCAAAATGAGATACACAATTGGAACAACCCTAGGCTATGGGTCACCTATGGTGGGGTTACACCTATGGAGAAGGCCAACTTACTTTTGATGAATCACCTAAACTAATGTTTTCACTGAGAAACATGTTATATAAGGGGTAAAGGGATCCTAATAAGGCTAAAAGGTGATGCACCAAATTAAATTAGAACTCAAAAAAGCATGAAATATACACTAAATAATCATAATATAGTAGTAACTCACATAATCTCAAGGTCTAGCTAATTGAATAATTATTTCATATACTAGGTTTAGGAAGTAATGAATGGAGTTAAGAGGAATTCTAAGACTCACACCAAGTGTAAATTAATGGTATAAATAACACAAATATAGACCTGAAATCAACTATAAAATATCCTAAAATAGTCAATAAAGAAGGACAATCGGCATAGAAGATTATCATTCACAATGCCATCATGTACAATCTTACGAAATATAATTCAAGGGAAAGAGATAGATAAAGAAAATATTTATTAGCTTTAAGATGTCTTTCATACAAGTTTTGACAAGGTCTAGCCTTATCAAATAAGAGTCTATACTCTTCCAAAATTTAGATAGAGTTCATTTCAAAAGTGAGAGGGTCTAGTTTTGACAGGGTCTAGCCTTTTCAAATTATTGGTTTTCATATAGTCAATATATTAACAAGATCCATAGATGTTTATTCTTGCTTCAAAAACTTCTATTCTATCTTTGATATCTATATTAGGCCCTAAAAGACCTATTTTTCCTCTACTAAGATTTAATGAAGATGTTTGATACCAAAAGGTCCACTCTAGTTCAGTTTGGATTGTGTTTTGACCTCCAATAAAAGTCTTATAACCTTGACCTTTAATATTGGTAATTGATCATAATCTAGGGATTCAAGATTATATCAACTTCCACCTTCATTACTAGCCATTTATCTTGATTTGGGCATCTCATATTGTGCCAACTATCAGATCTTTATTTTTTCTACAAGATCTTGTTGAATTTTTAACTTGTCACACACCATTGATTTACTTTTGTATGATTAAACATGATCTATAGATTTTATACCAGTCTAACATGATTGAGACAATTCTCACTTGCATATTCACCCTTGAGATCCTTTGATGTTTTGACTTCTTGTTCACCATTGATATGATCCATATAAGTGAATTCATACCATTGATCTTATTTGACCCACTGACTCTATCAGTTGATGCATACCATTGGATATTTATCAAGACACTTTAGATATTACAAATTTTTAGTTTCTTTCTTGTGCTAACCTTTTGGCTTGATGTTCACTGTTGATCTACTTTGCATGATCAAACATGTCATTATATTTTGAGACCCACTGGCATTTGTTAGATAGACGTCACTATTAGATATTGATATTAAATCTTGATATTTATACTCTTTTCACTCTCATGTTAAAACTTTGGATATATAGATTCTAGTGACTAATTCATGCAACTTAAACTTGATGTCCTCATGCACATTTAAATCTATAAATCTAAGTTTGAATATTTATAACTTGAGATAGATAACTCATCAAGTTATGAAATTTGTAGAGGATGATCTAGCCATGAATAAATTAATTTCCATGTGTTATTTTTTCCTTGATAGGATTTTTAAGCATACTTATTAAATACACAATCAAGTTTAGTCTATTTTTGCATGACATTCTCATGGAGTGGTTCTTCTAGACTTGTGCTCAAATTTTTGTCTCTTTTAGAAGGATATAATAGAATATTAAGAGTTTTTTCATAATTATTCATGATCTTCAATGCTTTAAACAATATAAAATATTGTTCTTTACTTTTCATTCCTAGACCTATTTCCAATCCTTGCTTCATAGAGATCAACAAAACACACTTTAAGACTGCTTCAAGTGTTTCAAAATCTCTGTAAGTGACATTTGATCTCCTTCTCAAACATGAACTCTGCTCAACTAATCACTCCATACTAATAACTCTAGAAATTGATCCATTGGGAAAATTTCTATATGTGAGCTAAAATTGGTGAATAGGTTCATGACTATGTGTTTTATTTTTTAGACCTTACATATATTCTTATCATTAAGAAAAGAGGAAGAGGCAAAGGGAAGATATGGATATGGTATAATATGTACATGAAAAATTATAATCATTAATTTTGTATGGAATTTTTAGGTAGGAAGTTATGATGGTAGTGGAATTTTAATCAAGTGAAGTGAGTAGGGAAAATAGAGATCACATTTGTGTGGGAAAGAGTGGAGATTATGATATGGATATTTTGGTAAGGGATATAAAATATTTATCCAATATTTCAAGGCTAAGAGAATGAATTTATTTCAATGTATGGGATATTCGATTAAATCATAATGATATTTTGAAAAAAGTATGATGATATGGTCATTGAAGGCATGCAAGACAAATAAGTTTTCCATTATCAACTTGAATATCTAGGTATTGGTTTTATGAAATTATAACTACATTTTTAGGCTTATATATACATATTATAAAGTAGAATAATAACATATATGTCATTTAATTTGTGACTAATGTTTGTTTTTTTGTCTTTTTTATATATTATAAGATAGTGGAACTTATTGATTTAGGGAACATGTTATGAGATACTATGCAAAGTATTATCAATTATGACACTAAAATAATATATTATTTGTTGACACTATCGAAAGTAAACATTTGGTGGAATCTAAAATTGACGTTAAGTAGGAAATATAAAGGTAGATGAATGATATGTTTGATTCCTCTTATTCATAAGTTCCCATGGTCAAGGATGATTATTTTATGTGAAAAGTGATAAAAACCCAAAACACCCTTATGAAGGAGTAAAAAAATCTAAGAAAATATAATTTTTAGGATTGAAAGAGATTATAAGTGATGCATGTGATTTTTAAGTAAGATACAACCACAATAGATATGACACAAGGATGGGTATAGGTATTATGCTCTATAGATAAATCTTTTGATCAATTCCTTATAAATTTTATGTATTAATAGAGTGTGATCCCTCATATTGGTAGGGATGTAGTTGATGAGTGAGATTTTATATATAGTATAAATTAAATGAACCATGTCTTATCAAATATTGTATATGTATGTGTATACGTGATATTTTTTTGGTATGTTTTTATGTATACATGTATGTAGTGTTTGTTGTTCTATTCTATGGTGTACTAGTGTAAGATGATAGTATGATGTGAGATATATGTTTTATTATTTATTTTGAAAAATATGAACATTTATATGTATAAAAAGTGTAAGAACTAATGATAAAGGGTAAAATGAGTAAAATGAGACTATGGGAAAAATTACATATAATTAGATAAACTATGTGATAAAATGATAAGGAAAATTATGCATATTATGTAACTAGATAGGGAATTTAGGAAAACAATAATGTGATAAAAGGATTAGAAAATTAAGACATATAATTTAAATAGATATGAATTATAATAAAACAAAAGTGATAAAATGAAAGTAAAGAATTACTTAAAACCAAGTCAATTATTATTCTATAAGTTTCAATGGAATGGAAGTACCCTCTAATGCCAAAACTAAGGTGAGAAAAATGGTGCAAAAGTAAGTATGATATATGAAAGTTTGTGTTTTTAAAAATAAGTTCCAATTGAATTCCAATTTTTATAATATTTAACTCATAAACCTTTATTCACATAAATAAAAGGGCATCAAATTTTAAGCATGGTTGATTATAGGAATATAAATAAGAGGAATGTGATAATGTAGTAGTATCCATTAAGGATATATTATGATTAAATATATAGATTGAAAAATTGATAATTGATGAGATAAATATAAAATATTTAGAGGAGATAGTACACTTTAATTGAGTTGAACAAAATGTGTATAAGGAAATATTGATAAGTGATGAAATAAATTTGAAATATTTAGTGGACAAAAGACACTTTAATTAAATGATTCAAACTACAAGTTCTCAACATAAAGAAGTTTAGAAACTTAATATGTAAATATAAAGTTTGGGATAACTAATGAAGTATATAGATATATTCCTTGAATATTATTCAAGAATGTAAACTTAATAACTTTTTATGAGGTGTTCCCCATTCATTAGGGATATATTGTAGTTATTGACTGAATTATGAGGGTTAGATACTTGAGTGAAGAGGAATGTGATACAAATAATAATTTTTAATCCTCCTATATAATTATATAGCATTTATAGCTTGATGTTGTGAGATTTTCATAGAAAACTAACTATACCACAATCATCAATCATTACTTAAAATTTTATAACTACAAAAATAAAATAATTAAACCATGTACAAAAATTCTTCATGAAGTTGTGAGAACATGATTAATAAATTAATTATATCACTCATTAATTATTATTATTTTTAAATGGATTTTTTTACTGTTCCCTAATAATACATGAAAACATATGGTAAGATTAGGATCCTCTTGTGCATATTTTATTTTCTCTTCCACCTAAAATTATTATTTTTATTCCATTTGAAATTATACTTCAATTTATAATATCATATTATCTACACAATAATGTCTACTATATTTTGTATCACAATTATGAATTTAAATTCAAGTAAAAAAGCAATACAGTTAAAATATCTAATACTAGTAAATATATGCCTTTTAATAGATTCCAAATCTTCCTATATTATTCATGCCTTATACATAACCTCATGTAAATATTTTGGGTTAAATAATAATACCTAATGTTGAGTGTGTTTCTTAAATTTCCTATAAATTTCTCCTCCATAATGTCATCTACTCACAATAGTAGGATATAAAATTATAAAATATAATCCTTGATTGTGTTAGTTTTTGAAAGCTTTTCTAATTGGATGAAGATTTTATAAGAATATTACTATAGTATATATTTATAACCTCCATTGAAACAACACAAATTATAGTGAATTTTTTAATTCTATTTTAATTATCCAAAAAATGATATAAAATGAGTTGATCTAGTTCCAAATATAAGTAATTTTTTGGAGTATTTTGAAAGCATGGAATATGATATAGATAATAAAATACACTATTTAGATCATCCTATGAAGTGGATATTTTTAATAAAACTTACATATTTAAAAATTTGAAGTAGTCTCAATTTTAATAAATATCATTTGTCATAGGTGGATGTGGAGCTTAGAACATAATGTAGATAAGCAAACACACTATTTGGATCATTCGATGAAGTGGATCTTTGTCATCAAACTTACACATTTAAAAATTTGTCATAAAGTATCAATTTTAATAAATATAATTTGTCATAAGTGGATGTAAACCTTTGTGTAATTTATGGATGGGTTAAATCTATAATCCCATTGGATTAGTATAATCAATTTTTATAAAATTCTAGATTTATTAAACTAAATTATATAACATGTATATAATATCGATGAAGATTATAAGCTCATCAAAATTTTCACATGTAGATTCCATGGTTATTTTTATGGGATCTATGTGCTTTATTTTATCTATATCTTTCATATCCTCCTTAGTAGTCATGGCAGTGATTAACTTGTAGAGAAATTTGATATTCTAATTTGAATCTAAATTAATCTTTATATTTTACATACTTTCTTTGAGTTGGATTAATCTTACCTCCAAATTAGATGAACTCATTTTTTCTAAGTCCCACATTATGTTATCTTTGAATATGTATCTTATTTGTTAGGATATTTGACTAGTTTATATGCATTATTTCTATCAACCACTAGTTTATAGCCCTATCATCTTATGGCTTGATTGAAATTAAAAAATAGGGTCATTGATGTTAAATAATATTATGATTAACACACTGATATTCATATAATAAATTATATATTTATAAAGGGAGTAATAATTTGAATACTATAAAATAAATTATATTAAAAAAATACATTTATCAGACACTTTTATCATGAATAACTCATCCAAAAGATAAATCCTAAAACTTCTATATTAATCAAAGGTGGTTTATAATAAAATTATAAGTCTCTCCTAGATCAATTTTATTTTTTTCTGACATAAGAATCACATATAAAAAGTGAGAAACAAATATCTATAAAAATTAATTTTCACTTCCAATAAAATTAATTGTGTTAAATAAATAGATTCAAAAATTAATGTTTTGATACCACTTTTAATTAAATTTATATATCATGAAAGAATGTTCATAATAATATCAAAATTAAAAAATGTCACGATTATATTAACAATTGTAACTTGTAAATATATATTTTAATAATATACTACTCCTTAAAATATTTGTAAATATTTTATTCATTTATAATTTTTCAAAACTTATTCCTATGTTTTATTTAACCTTATTTTTAATGTAAACTTATAATTTTTAATTTAAATACAACATTCATTTATAATTTATCTTATTTATCTCTATATTTAATTTAACCTTATTTTTAATGCAAACCCAAAACATTTAATTTAAATACAAGATTCATGAAATTAGTAAATGATTTGTATCCAAGGCCATGATGGGTAAGCATAATTTTTCATGTCAATTTAGTAAAGGAGAGGGCTCACTCTTATTTATGTAATGTTTTTAAGCCTTGACATTTTAAACTAGAAATCATGGAAGTGGTAGGGTAAGCCTAAGTGGTGGATGTTTTAGTTTTAAGTTTTAATATTTTCATGTTTAAATGGTGTGTTAGATTTATAGGGTGAAAAATACTTTAATTATGGTTTTTATTTATTATTTTTTGATATACATTTGAAATTTATAATAATTTTATAGGAAAGGTAAAATGGTATATTTGGAGCATAATTTAATATAGATGGTGGTAATTTAAAATTGGCTTGATATATAAGAATACTAATTTCTTATTTATTTATTTTTATATAGAGAGTATATTTATATCTTTTGGGTTATTATTCCTATCATCTCATTTTAAGTAATATGTTTTTTATTATTTCTATCATTTTTTAATTTTATATTAATTCATACCATTTCATATAGATATTATAGTTTTATTATTGTTAAATATTTTATATAGATATCATGGATTTCATACTCTCTCTATTTGATTTAAATGTTTAATTTCATCTTACATAGTCATTCTAGACATTTTCATATAGATTTAGAATGATTTTTATTTATTTTATATGGGAGGAGAGAACATCAATCTAACACATTGGGGTTTTATTTATTTGTTTATTTTTTATGGTTTATTTCTTTCCCTTTTCATATTCATCATATATTATTTTAAAATTTGGATATGAAAAAACAACTTCTAGAATAGAAAGTGTTTTTAGACACTAATTCCAATACATTAATGTTTATGAAATTATTGTGTTCATAGTAAGATATATTGTAATCCATCAATAAGATCAAAACATAGTATATATACGTAACATATATGAACTAAAAAGTAAAACATTAAAACACAAAATTAAATTACTTCAAATAAAAATCCCATAATCTTTGAAATAAAAATAAAAAATTATAGTAAGATGATCTAATATTATAAATTGACTTCATATACATAAGAAATTCACTTCCTATATATACCATAATTAAACTGTGAAAACTTTATTGTATAATTAATAAAAATAATATTATTAATAATTAATATAGATAATATAAAATCATTATTTAAAAATTTATAAATGTCATAAAACTTCCACATATACACCAATATAACTGATCATAAAGCATTTATTTCAAGTACCAATTATTGGATTTTTAATTTATATCTTCCATATAGCTTATTATTAATGTTCCCAATGATAGATAGAGTGATTATATTGTCCATTAATATTTAAAATAATTTCTATGTTAGCATATATTTAAGGATTAAGATGATGATAGACCATGTGCTATGATTTTACAAATAAATTATTTGAGGAATATAATAAGGTAATCATATTATGAAGGCATAATTGAGTCATTGAATGTTTAATTTTGCTACAAAATGGTTTATTTTACTAATCCTAAATTAGATTTTTATTACTCAAAATTCATGACTAAATTATTTTTATGTGTTGAGTTTTATTTTAGGAAGTTACACATCCTTAATATGAATATTGTTTAGTGGCATATGATTCACATGGTACAATCCCATTATTATATAGATAATTGTAAATCATTTTTTCTAATGTGAAATAAGTAAGAGTGAATACAACATGAATGTATAATTTAAACATTCTTTATTACTAAAGATAAAAATAAGATATTTTTGGTAAACCAAAAGAAAAAAACAAAATTATGTTTTAAAAATTTTCACTCTGCATGAACATATGCTTTTGACATACTTTGCACACCAAACAATTTACACTTTTATGTCAAAATAGGAATCACCAATTTTTAATGCTTTCTCATAAATTACACCAATTTATTTTATTTCCCAATATACAAATTTTTATATTAAATGATTTTTTTAAGCAGATAATAAGGGATTACTATATGTTGAAAATTTCTCTGTTTCTCTATATATAAAATTAAAAAAATTATTAAAATCATTGTAGTTAATAGGATCACATTTTTTAAATATTATTTTTTGTATAATTATATAAAGAGCTATTCTTAAGAGTCTTATCTAAAACATATCAAGAATATCTTGTAACACTTTAAAATGGAAAGGATTTAATATATCAATAATATCTTGTCACACCTTTTAAAATAAATGATGTAAAATTGTTTCATTTATACATCATAAAATGCATAGTTTTAGTTGTAATATCATAAAATATGCATTAAAAACAATTTTATATTTTGAATATATTTATATATAATATATTTAAATTAAATTTTATTTTTTATAGACATTTATATTGTAGAATATGGAAGAAACATAAGTGAATTAAAATTATCAGCATGAATGCCTAAAAAATGTAGTATTTTAAATTCCTCAAAATTCCACAAATTGTATGTAAAATATATTTTTTCTTGTCCCAATTTAACATTCTTAAATTATTTATATTTCATTTAAAAAAAATTATTTCATGTAAAAACATATTCAATCATAGTATATAATATTTTTAAGATCTAAAAAATGATTACTTATTTTATACAATACACAATTTCATAATCCAATTCTTCTATCTTTCCAGATAATAAAATTCCAAAAAGTTGAGGGATGAAAATGGTCTTATCCATGAACATGTTTTTCTTGAAAAAAGAGAAATATAAATTTTATAGATAATTTTAAATGGCTATACTCAAAATTTCAAGATAGTGTAAGAACATGAATTATAAAATTTTGAGTCTGGTTTACAAAACACTATTCTAAAAAAAATGGTTAAGTATAATTAGGTAAAACATCTAAAATTTGAATAGTAACTCTATTTTTTTTATGCAAATGTATTAGATAGCTAGTCATATGGCCTCTCTTTTTTTGGGAGTCATTTAATACTGTTTAAAACTATTTGGGGAAACTTTAGGTAAGATCATCTAGTTTGTAACCTATATTTTTTATAATTTTTAAATTAATATTTTCTATATTAATTTTACACATAAATATATCATAAAATTTGATAAAAATGGATAGTTGGTTGTGTAGCCCCCCTAACTACCTCAAAAAAATGAAAACAATTTAAAAAAAAAAAA
This sequence comes from Torreya grandis, assembly GCA_037957365.1. Taxonomy (NCBI): domain Eukaryota; kingdom Viridiplantae; phylum Streptophyta; class Pinopsida; order Cupressales; family Taxaceae; genus Torreya; species Torreya grandis. The sequence goes on along the minus strand of JARHVA010002839.1, from coordinate 140,483 downwards.
AGATTGTAGAATTAAGCCTAGTTTGTAACCATATATATATATATATATATATATATATATATATATATATTTGGATCAATGAAAAAATGACATAAAAAAATATATAGTCATATATATTTATGGCATGTAATTTCCTAAAAATGCTATAGTTAGAAACCAACATATATATAAACCTTAAAATAGTCAAAAAATTATAAAAATCATATATTTGGAAAAAGTAAAAGGTGCTCATCATTTTGATAATAATTTTATGAATTGCACCATTGAAATTAATAGTGTATTTTGGGATGAAATTTAAAATATCCTTTTTTGAAATATATCCAATTTCATTGTGTGTTCATAGGTTTGAGATTTTGGATCGATAATCCAAGCTATTTCTAAAATAAAAGGCTCAATTTTTTAATAGAAACAAACCATAACATGAATGTGTTAAAGTGTGTATGTGTTACTTTAACATTGTAGGAAAAATCAAAAAAGATGTATTGTACGCGGTAGAAGGAAAATGTGTGAGAGTTTGAAACACTAAATAACTGAAGTGTGTATGTGTTATAACATGTACACATTACATCCCAATGAAAGCATTGAATGGGTAGAATGAAAAATGTTGATGAATCAAAAGATGGGGGGGATAATTTAATAAAAAAAATTTAATTACTTATACTTTATATTTATTTTGATAAACATAATAAATTAGGGTCACTCTACATCTGATAGATTTGGGCTCATAGTTGCATACCTTATGATGTGGGAAATAGTTAAAAAAATCTAATCTGGTCAATAGTCAGTCATTTTTAGAGATTCAATTTTTAACTTAGGGATTTTTTGACATAAATTTTATAATTAACATCCATTTTCAGTACACATATAGTTAATTTTTAGGTTTTTATGTCTTCCATATTGCATTCTAGAATTTATATGAGTCATAGGTTTGTAAAAAATCATGTTTAAAAACCAATAACTTTTAATTCTAGCTAAATTTGTATGATTTGGATAACATAGGTCACATTGATGACCTAAAAAAATCAAATAACTACTTTATGTTAATTTCACTTGCTCATTATACCTCCCTCATCCCTAATCACTTCTTCCCTCATCATCCCTAATTACTCCCTCATCCTACATCATAATATATAATCACTCCCTCCTCATCCCTAATCATCCCTGATCAATCCCCCATTGACTCTACCATACCTTATCATCCCTAATCACTCCCTCATTAACTCTCATTATCCTCATAATCCCTATTTAATCCATAATCATCCCTCCTTATCCCTAATCACTCCCTCCTCATTACTCACAATCCAAAATCACTCCCTCCTTATCTCTCATCATACCTTATCACTCCCTTATTAACCCTCACCATACCTAATCACTTTTATGTCATCCCTAATTATTCCATCATTGACCCTTATAATACCTCAACATCCTTAATTAATCCCTTATTATCTCTATTCATACCTACTCACTCCCTCCTCATCCTTCTTAATCTTTAATCACATCCTCTAATACCTTGATGGTGGGTGTAGTGGCTTCCTACTTGTACCTGATTTGATTTTATTCTAATTCTAAATTTTAATCATTGAAATATGGCCTAAAGAAACTCTTATTTCAATCACCCTCTTTCACTCAAATAATTAACTCTTAGATATCATCCAATTATTTGGTGGGATTCAAAGATCTATATGGTGAACCTTTCCCAAACCATGGAGAGAGTGTTTATCCATAGCCCTAAGCTAGAATAAATAATTAGGAAAGTGAGTAAAGGATGGAATAAAATTATATTAATTATATATATATATATATATATATATATATTACCATTTAGAATACCTAATCCTAAGATTTAGAAGCTAAATGTATATATTATATATATATATATATATATATATATATATATTAGTTACTAGAGACTAGTTGAGAATTCCAATCCCAAACCCATATTTGACTTGTTATTTTCCCTATATGTCATTGAGAGTATGTGCATAGTAGATCAATTTTCAAAATATATAGATAGGTGGTCATGAATATGGTAGATTGTGCTTCAATTTAATATCTGATATATTATGTTTCCCAACCCATTTATACCCAACTTATTCTATGAATCTAATGAATGTCATATGCTTTAATCTAGTGCATCAAAGAGAGGATACCTAGATCTTGAGAATGGCTTGGTAGTCCTTAAAGGATAAACTAGGGTCCTATCATACTATGAGTATGCAATGGTCACTATTATAATATATCAAAGGATAGTTGAGGAATATGTTTCCTTCCATATATATATGGGGGGTATCATTTTGAAGGCCCTACCTCAATCTCAAACTTGCACTACCCGATAAAAAAATTGAAGCTTTCCCTACATAATTCATCTATTCTAAGGATTGAGAAAATGGAAGATTGGCTTATTGATATATATCTTTACTTCACCTAATATCATATCATGGGAAGATTATATTCTCCATAGATAATAAGGGAGTAAGGCATATATATCAAGGGATGTCTTCCTTATCGATATCTCTCTTTACTTTGCTTCTATATTAAGGCGTAACTATCTAGGGAATATTGATATATTTTTTCTTACCCTACCTACTTAGATATTACCTACCTGATATGTTAAATTAAGATTGATTATTTATATATAGCTTCAATCTTATCTTAATCTCCCTATCTATAATATATTCTTATCTATCAAGGGCATCTTAATTCTTGATCTATAGCTTGCATATATTCTTTCTCTACCTATTTATATTATGTTATTGGAAATGGAAGATTTCTTACCAATAGATATAAAGATAAATGAATTTTTTAATCATGTTACATATATATATATATATATATATATATATATATATATGTAACATTTATTATTCCCCACATACTTTACCTACCTAAGTATAACCTACTTGATTTATATTAAAACCATATCTTGATCTTGAATACAACCTACCTAAATAGTTGATCCATATCTAGATCTTGACTATGTTTTACCTACCTTATGATACTTTATTATCCATTAACCATTATACCTACTTGAGTATGTCATACATAGCTTTCCTTATTTACCTACATATTTTATTATGTCCTACCTACTTGAGTATTCCCCACTTGATAAAATACCTGAGCCATATCTTGGTCTTGAATACTTGTATCTAATCCTAAGTTTATATATCTTACATTACCATATATTTAATACTTTATACTTTATTTAATATTATTTTGAATACCTAATCCATATTTTGTAAGGAGAGGAGGAATTATATATATATATATATATATATATATATATATATATATATATATATATATCCATTATACTCCCATAAAGGTATTGGAGGGAGTGATTAGGCATGTAGAGTGACTCATAAAGAGTGATTAGGGATGATAAGTAATGAATATGGAGTGATTATGGATGATGAGGGAATGACTAGGGATGATGAGGGTAGATAAGGGAGTGATTAGGTACAATGAGGGCCAATGAGGGAGTGATTATAGATGATGAGTGATGTTGAAAAATTATTACATTTTATCTATATATAAGGGGTAATATCTATTATCTAAGTGACCTTATCTTACCCATGTGTTTAAGACTTATTCATTGCATTCCTTCTTATTGAATAAGTACTAAAACATGTAATTCATATTAGGGGGTATTGATAAATCCATATCTTGAAAGGAAAGGGGTAATTATAACCTATATATAGAAATGAGATACTAGCGATGATTGGATACAAGTAGAAAGACATTACACCCACCATAAAGGTATTGGAGGGAGGGATTAAAAATGAGGAAATAGTGGTTATAAATGATGAAGGATGATGATTGTGAATATAAGAGTTATTATTTATGATAAGGGATGATGATTGATTGATTAGGAATGATGAGAGAGTGACTAGGGATGATGAGGATAGATGAGGTATTGATTAGTGACGATGAGGGTTGATGAGGATTTGATTAAGGATGATGATGGATGATTAAAAAGTCATGTCATATCTATATATAGGGGTAATATCCATTATTTGGGTAGCATTATCTACCCCATGTGTGAAATACTAATTAATTCCATTCCTTCATATTAAATTGGAAATAAAACACATGATTTATATTTATTCCATTACTTCATAACCACGATCATGTGTTTTAGTGTTCATTCTATAAGAAGGAATGGAAAAAATCATTCTTACATACATGGGGTAGAAAAGGTCACTGATATAATAGATATCAACACTATATATATATGTATGTATTTACACACACACACACACACACACACACACACACACACACACACACACACACACACACACACACACACACACACACACACACACACACACACACACACACACACACACACACACACACACACACACACACACACACACACACACACACGTAGTGTAGGACTTTTTCATCATCCATAATCATCCTTAATCACTCCCTTATTGACCCTCACCATCCTTAGTCACTAACTCATCATCTAGAATAACTCCCTCTTCATCAATCCTCATCCATAATCATTCCCTCATTGAAACTTGTTTTCCTTCATTATACCTTAGTGACACCCATTATCCTTGATCATGCCTAATCACTCTTTATTCATCTGTAAGAATTCTCTTTATTACCTTTATGGTGGGTGTAGTGTCTTTTCTATTGTTCTAGATCATCCCTAGTCACTCCTTTCTATGAATATGTTAACATTCCTAGTATTCTTTCAAGATATGGCTCAGTTAATGACCCCTTATCTAAATAATGTTTTTTAGTTCCCATTTAAATGAAAGGAATGAAATGAATTAGTCTAACAAACATGGGGTAGAGAAGGTCACCGATATAATATATACAATCCCCTATATATATATATATATATGGTGTAATATTTTTCCATTATTACTCATCTTGATTAATAACTCCCTTATTGAACCTCATTATTCTTAATCACTCCCTAATCAACCCTTAACATCCATAGTCACTACCTCAACATCCATCATCATCCCTCATCATCACTAATCACTCCCTCATTGACCCTCATCATCATTCATCATCCCTAATCATTCTTTCCATGTCCTTACTTAACCCTAATCACTCCATCCAATACATTTATGGTGGATGCAATAGATTTATGATTATGCCTAGTCACTCATTTCTCTATATATTCTATAACTCCACTTCTTCTTTTCAGATATGGCTTGGGTATTTAGTTAGGTATTTAATTAGGTATAGATTATTGAAGATATGGGTAGGTTATATATATATATATATATATATATATATATATATATATGTATGTATATGTATATATATATATATGTATGTATATATATATATGTATATATATGTATATATATATATATGTATATATATATATGTATATATATATATATATGTATATATATATATGTATATATATATATATGTATATGTATATATATATATATATGTATATGTATATATGGTTAGGATTAGATATAGGTATATAAAATAAAATAAGCTTCCATTGATAGCTATGCCTTAATATATAAGCAAAGAAAATATTGATATCAAGAAGGTAAACTTTATTTGATAGCTATAAGCATCACCTCCATGATACACTAGATTAAGGGATATACCCTTCATTACTTTCATATATCAAGTTGGATATATATCAATTTGGGTATATAGGCTACCAAATTGGAGTATACTCTACTAGATTGGTGACCACCTATCTATCTAACAATCTCTAATAATATGGACATATTCATAATGACATATGGAGAAAATTATAAGTCAACTATGGGGTTGGGATTGGAATTCTCAACTAGTCTCCATTAACCTCTCTCTTATATTATAAATTTGTATTCTCAACTATGGGATTGGGATTCTTATATGGACAAAACCCAATCTATATATGCAAGTAATATAGTTTCATCTCACCTTTTAATCATTTTTTACATATTTATTCTAGCTCAGGGATTTGGATACATACTTTCTCCATAGTTTATACATGGATTTACATATAGATATTTTAATCACACCAAAAAATTAGATATATCAAAGTTCATTATTTGAGTGGAGGATGAGTGAAATAAAAGTCTTTTTTGACCTTATTTTAGTGATTAAAATTTGGAATTTGAATAGAAGTGAATTGAGAATAAGTGGGAATATATTTCACCCACCATTGAGGTATTGGAGGGAGTGATTAAAGATTAGGAGGGACAAGGAGTGAGTAAGTAGGGATGATGAGGGAGTCATAAGGGATGATAATGAATGACAAGGTTTAATTACATAGTGATTCAGGATGATGGAGTGGTTAGTGTTGATAATGTGTTCTAAGGTATGCATGGAGTTATCATTTATGTCATTATAAGTTCTCTTTGATGTTCTTGAGGTTGAGTTCATGAGTCATGTTCTTGAGAGACATAGTGTGAAGGTATAGGCTTGGTTGCATGATGAGGTGAGTAGTCTGAGGCTTGTGAGAAGAAGATTGGTAGTGTGTGAGTATGGTATGAGGTTAGGTGACATTAGTATGAGGTGTTAAGAGTAGTGCAAGTTATTTCAAGGAATGTTCAAGGTCTAAGTATGATTGGCATTTCAAGACCTAATGTGTAAAGAGACCTAGTATGGCCTAATGAGGGGTCATGTTTAGTCTCTAAGGTGTTATATCTCATGAGAACATTATCAAAGGTATGATATGTTGTGTCAAGTGTGTTTACCAAGTTTGAGGCCAAATTATAAAAGAGAAATCATGAAAATTAGGTCTGACAGTTTCTAAATTGATACAATGGAGTGTTACAAGATTGAGGTGGTGGTTATTATGCTCGTTGACATGTGAAACATTTGAATGATGATCTAAGTAGTTCATGGTATTTGGAGTAGGTTCCTAACTCAAATTTCATAGAAATATTTTATCGGTTGAAGGCCTAAACTTTATGAATGATTGTTAAGAGTTGAAGGTAGTTTAAACCCTCATAAAACCCTCATAGTGACCCAATGGTGAATATTTTATTTTTGAGTGATTAGGATGGATGGTTATGGATTGTTTGATGTTTATACATTATATTGGACTCTCTCAAGGTTATCTATGTTGGATTCAATGTCTAGAAGACTGAGTGAACTATAGGAAATCCCTTGTTTCTCATATTTTGATGTAGTAGGTAGGGTTAACCAAGTCAAAGCATGAAAATTATTGGAAGATGATGTGTGAGACTTGTATTTAGATTCCAAGTAAGTTTTTAAGTTGGTATAATGATATAATAAAGTATTACAAGATCAAGGTGGTTATTATTATAATCATTGACATGTGTAACCTTTGAATGAGGATCCAAATATTTTATGGAATTTGGGGAAGGGTCCTAGAACAAAGTTCTTGGCATTATTTTAGGGTTGAGGGCCTAGGCTTTATGAATGATTATTAAGAGTAAAAGGTAGTCTAAACCCTCCTAAAACCCTCATAATGACTTAATGGTGAAGATTTTGTTTTTATTTGCTTAGGATGGAGGGTTATGGCTTATTTTATGTTTATATGTTGTATTGGACTCTCTCAAGGTTCTCTAGGTCAAATTGAATGTTTGGAAGAGTGAGTGAAAACTATAAAAAATCCCTTATTTCTCAAATTTTTGATGTAACAGGTAGGGTCAACTAAGTCAGAGCATGAAAATGATTGGATGATGATGTGTGAGAATTGTATTTTGATTCCATTTAAGTTCTTGAGTTGCTCTAATGCTTTAGGTGTGAAAATTTGATGTTGTAATATGGCCAATTATTATCAAGCCTATTGAATAAGTTTAGTAAAAATCCATGCAAAGATGAGTTGAAGGTTTCTATTAGATTCTTGTGAATGAGTAATGCTTATAAGTTGATGGAGAATTATTTTTGGAATTCTATGTCTTATAAATTCTTGTTAGAGTGTTTGGTGTTTGTGAGAAAGTTTTAAATCCTTTAAGCCAAAATGGCTTATCTGAGTGAGTTAAGTTTGTGTATATTAATGTATGGAGATAGGTATGCAAGTTGAAATATTTAAATTAGACCATGATATTATTATGATTATATTTTTTCTATAGGTATCATGGGTTTATTTTAATGTATTTTTATGCATGATAAATTCATATGAAAGTGTGAAAATTCAAAGATGCTTGACTGGTTTTTTAAGCATGTTTACAGTTTTGAGTGAGCATATGGAAGTGGTCAGTTTAAGGTATTTTTACCTATATGGTGAAGTCTAATGGATATGGGTACAAATATAAGGTCATGATATTTATGAATAATTTCATTTTTGATATGGTTATGTGTCAAATTTGAGTTTATGCTTTAGATATTCAAAGTAAACTTTATGGCAGTGAGAAGGCCTACTTGTGAGTAGGCCTAATGGTGTGGTTCAAAGAGTGAAATGAGTTAAATGGTGTTGGGGACCTCACTTATCATGTGTGTAATTGATATTTTATTCAAAATTTAATCCATTTTTGGAGACTAATATGTTCCAACGTGGTCAAGGTGAGATGTGTGCTTTGAAAATGCCTAATTGTATTAGGTCTCGTTTAGGCCTAATGGTGGTTTTGGTCCTTACGAGTGGTGTCTAACCTATGAATTCATTTTTATCCTCTGAAACATATTTTTTGATATATTAAAAGGTTTATCCAAGTATGAATAGGTTTATGTTTGATCAAGGTATGTGAATTCAATAGTCAAGTATAAGAAGAAGGTCTGATAGGTCTAATTTGTCTAGTTAAAATATTGAGGGGATGAACGAATGAAATAAAAGTTTAGAAACTGTTTAGAGGGATTTAAGAAATTTTTATAGTTGTTTTTAATATGTCATTAATATATAATAGTGGTTATACATATGATGAGAAAGGTCATATGACCTAATTGAGTCAAGAAAAGGGTGAGTTGAGTGAAGAGGCCTATTAGGTCGTTTGAGAGGGATATGAGAGTGTGATGAGAAAAATAAGTTGATAATCATAATTTTAGTAATAAATATGTGTCTAAATGTGATCAACGGTTTTATATGGCTAATTTTATTCTGATTTACCTAAGGTGTTGGTGCCTCCTTTCAAGTTGGTTCTTGCTAAAGGCTTAGTTGACTTGTTGCCTGACTAGTGAGGGGTTAGTGATCCTTGTGGGTTTGGTGCCTTTGTAAATTTTATTCATTTATTATAAGAATATATTACAAGATATGTTTTATTGGGTTTTATTCCCCATGAGGGCTTCCCACAAAACTCTTATGTTCATGTGTTATGTTCTTGATTCACACTCATATGAATGGTTGATTATGCATTGTTATATCTCTATATTAGTTTGAATGGTTAATGAATGATAAGTGGAATTTAAAGAATTTTTTTCAAATTGATTCAACCCCTTCTTAGTGCTTATGCTTAAAATATTTAAGTATGAATAGGGATGGTGAGATTTAATGAGGGAGTGATTAGGGATGAGGAGGGAGTGACTAGGGATGATGAGGAATGATCAAGAAATGATTATGGATGGTGAGGGATGATGAGGGTAAATGAGAGATTAATTAGGGATAAGGAGGGATTGGGAAGGATATATTAATGATGATTTGGGCCAATGAATTAGTTACCGAATATGATTATGGATGGTGAGGGTAAATGAGGGAGTGATTAAGGATGATGAGGGAATGAATACAAATTATGAGAGATAGTGAAGGTAAATGAGGGAGTGTTTAAAGATGATGAGGGAATAGGAGAAAGTTATAAAGGATGAGGTAGGGATGATTATCAAGTGAAATGAACATAAAGTGGTCATTTTATGTACATAGGTGATCAATGTGACATATGTCTCCCCAATTACACCAATTTCACTTGAATTCAAAGTAATTGGTTTGTAAAATTTAATTTTTAAAAAATTATAAATCCTATAAATGATAAAAATCAATCCAAAAAGAAAAAAACCTAAAAAAAGACTATATGTTTTCCCAAAATGGACAATAATTTAAAAATTTATATGCTAAAATACCTAAGTTGAATATAAAACCCTAAAAATGCCTAAGTAATAACCAAATTATATTTTTTAAAAATATCTCCCAAAACATAAGGTGTGAAGTTGTGATAGCAACACTATCAGATGTAGTGTGACCCTAATTTATTATATCACTAAAATAAATTTTACATTTACTCTTAAAAATTATCTTACTAAATCATCCCCCCACCTTATAATTCATTAGATTTTTATATTCTACCCCTTCAATGATTTCATTGGAACATAAATTATATGCATTATAGTACATACAAGTTGTATTATTTTATATTTTAAACTCCCATGCTATTGTCAAATTAAATTTTCATAGGCAAAAATGTGTATTCATTATAGTGCATACACATTATATGATCAGTTTTTATCGAGCCTAAAAAGAATAACACATATACCTAATTTCTATAATGTGTATGCATTATGTAATGCCACATACATGTTATGATAAAATTTTAGTGATTGTCCCCCAACTCCATACATTTACCCTATTTATATATTGCCATTATAAAAATATATTATATATGTG